>JAAAKQ030214932.1:0-11568 GCA_010016005.3 Zanna intricata | reverse complement strand
ATCCATTTCCCTTTTTAAATTTTCTAACCTACCAACCTGTTTTAGACTTCTAACATTCCACACTCCGACTCGTAGAAGTATTTTTCCATGTTACAAAAAAAATAGAAAGCAATGAAAGATGAATACAATTCTGAGTAATATATTTTGTAAATTCTGTTGAGAAATTAATTAATTTATCTTTCATATGGTTTAAACATTTTTTTTTTTTTTTTTTTTACTTGGAAGTTGAAAAATGCTTGTTGGAGTTGTCTTGGTATTTAGTAATGGTCAATGACCAACTGTGGCATTTGATGCCACTGAAAAAAAAAATGATTTGTTCTTGTGTGATGCGCAAATATCCTGAAAGAGTTAACCGTTAATCTGCTTTAAATACAAATATATTGCTTTCATAACAAAAGACTGTATTCTGTAATTTTTTTAATAGTAAAGATATTCATGTATCATTAGTGATAATCAGATGAAAGTATCACTTGGATGATTAATACCTTCATTTCCGGTAGCTTGGTGTGCTGTATTATAACAGTACCTTACTAAATCAGTGGCTTAATGAAGAAGAAAATAAATGATCGCTTCACATTTCACTTTCCCCAAGCCTGGCACAGGATGCTTGTTAATTTCATTTATTAAATTTTTCTGTGCAATTTAATTATGTTATTTTAGTACTTGTTATAAACAGTACAGCCAGCTGATGAAATCTATTATTTCTACTCTGCTAATCTAAAAAAATATCTGCCTGTGAATTTATTAACTTTTGTTTTTAAATTTAAGAATGAAACTAATTTATTAATTTATAAAAAAAGCAGTAGAAAAGTGTTACAGTTTATTGATTCTCTTTTTTCTTTTTTTTCTAGGCTAGAGAAACTAAGAGAGGTTAAAGTTTCTACAAGAACAAACTCTGCATCACTCCATCCTGACAGAACTATTTTTGTTTGTGGCGGCGAAGACTTAAAAATGTATAAATTTGATTATGCTACTGGAAATGAAATAGGCAAGTTTTTTTTTTATTATTAAAATGAATGTGTATTGTGTATGTTTGTGTGATATTATATATATATATATATATATATATATATAAGCTGGCAAAATATTGTTTCATGACTTTCCCACCTATGCTGGTTAGTCATATTATGCCTTGCACAGCTTTTTCATTACAAAATTTTACCTGTTTCACCAGAAAGTTTTTGCTGTTCAAACATTAAGGATCTGACTTTTATTTTTATAATAAAATAATTTCATCTTTTTAAAAGATATTTCTCAGTAGCTTTGTATATTAAGTATAAGCTTTCAAAAATCTTTAAATTGAAGGGAGATATGGAGTAAAATAATAAAAAAAATATTTCAATTTTAAGAGGTAGGGATTGATTTTTTAAAACAAAATTTTTTGGGTTATTTGTATGTGCATTTTAGGTAACTAATTTTCTTTAATAATATTTTCTGTAAAATGCCACTGAAAAAATGAAAATTGGTTTTTTCGCAATATCCCCCATCCCCTTAAAGAATTTTGAAAAAAGATTAATATGATCAAAGCCCAATATATAGATATATTTGGGCCAAATTTGAAGAAAATTGGTTTTGGTTTGTCACTTCTGATATAAGGACAAAAGCAGTGTGACTCACAAATCTGTACATACATATTTTTTTTTGGTCTAGATGAATTATTTGGAGCCTAAAATGTAAAGATTTACAGAAATCTAGATACTCCATTTTTGACATGATCACCGTATTCTCCAACTTAATATAGCTATTCTAGGTATGAGGGATGTTCAGTAATTAATGAGACAAATTGATGTAGACAAAAAACTATTACTCGATGACAATGAAACTTGCACTATTTTCCAATGTAGTCTCTAGCAACATTTAGACACTTATCCCACTGTTCTGTGAGCTTTCTGGTTCCTGCAGCGTAGAAATCTACCTTGCTTTTTGAACCATTTTTCTACTGTTTTTTTGACCGCATTGTCATCAAACTTCTTGCCATGTAAAAAGCCTTTGAGCAGACTGAACAAATGAAATGAGTGCTTGGGTCGAGTGTCCTAATGTTTTTACCTTATTGCAGGTTTCATCTTTTGTAGGAGTATGTTAGAATAGTACTCACTGTTCATGGTATGTTGTTCTTCTAAATAGTCACTAAAAATTGGGCTTTGCAAGTCCCAGAAGACCATCAGCATCACTTTACTGGCTGACGCATAAGTTTTGAATTTTTCTTTGACAGGTGCCTCATATGTTTCCACACAAGATTTTGCCATTTGGATTCAAGCTCAAAAAGGTGTATCCTTGTTTCATCGTATGTTCATTACCTTCCGCTTCAAACCATTCTTTGAGCTCAGAACAAATGCAAATCTGAGTGTCTTTATGGGCTTAAGTCAAGTGTCTTGGAACCCATCTCGAACACGTTTTATGATAATTCAGCACATCATGAATTATTGAATGTACAGCTCCAACACTAATATTATACAAACTAGCAATTTGGGAAATTTTGACTCGCCTGTCTTCGTGAATAAGATCATTGATGCGATTTTACAACTTCAACTGGTCTTTCAGAGTGATGGAGATCAGTCACACTTGTTCTACCCATTTATAGTCGTTACTGTGGTTTAAACACTTTTCACCACACTGCTTAAACATTATTGAGTAAATTTCTACTGGTTTCACATCTTCTGATAGCAAAAATCTTATCCCTGAATGTTGCTCTTCCAGCGTACATCTTTCAAGCGGAGCTGAAATTCTGAAATCAACAAAGGAGATTATGACAAAAGATTGCCAACTTGACCCTCAAAATATTACATTGTCATTAAATAAACCATTCTTTTGGTATATCAGTTTGTTTTTCTCTTTTAATTACTGAATATCCCTTGTATATTTGCCAAGAAAGATATATATATATTTGATAAGAAAGATATATATAGATTTATTTAAAATTAAATTTATTATAGCCCATATTCCCTCTGTACACAGAATTTAGCTGTCTATATGTTTCTTTTTCAGCCATTCTACAAAATACAGAATAAAAGAACAAACATTCTTACCTTAATATTTTTTTCAGCATCGAAATGTTTTCAGGCCTAAACCCATTTTCAGTGATGTATTTTTTTTTTAAATACTATTATTCACATTGCACAATAAAATAATGTATTAATGAAAATATAACAAATTTTTATAATAAAAATTATAAGAAATTTATAATATATAAGAAATATTTGTTCAGTTAAGAATTAAAAACATGTTATCTGCTAATACAGTACTCTATTAGCAGATACTGTATTATAGCAGATAACATGTTTTTAATTCTTGACTGATCAAATATTTTGTTGTAGTACAAGGCTTTTATAAAAATTATTATAACTCCCCATATATATTGAAGTCCACAAAATAAATTAAAATTATAAACATTGTTAAATTTTTATGTTAATAATATTTAATAATGGTATCTTGTTAATAATATCTCATTTTTATATTTAATAATAATATTTTGTTAATATTATTTCATTTGTATGTATAGTATTCGAGTAATTCAGTCTTTCTTATGTGTAATCTAATTTCGAACTTGCTAGATGTTTATAGATTGTACTAGAAACAGTAAAGTTGAATCTTTGTTTGAATTTTTACTGAAGAATGAATTTTTATTTGGCAATTTACATTGATAAAGTTTAGTTTGGTAATTAATGTAACTATTTATATTTGTTGGAATTAATTGTATTTATAAATAATGAAGATATTTGTAATAGAAGCAAATAGACTTCTAGTGTTTTCTAGGTGTACAGCTAACAGTATATTTAAGCGAGTTGAGTGACCTGGGATTGGTTCATTTGTGATGTAGTTTCGATAGATTATGCTGCCGCTTGTATTGTGCGAAAGTATAAATTGTTTCATGTAGATTTTGCTAAGCGTTGTAAGTGTTTGAATGTTTTTGTTGTGTTAAATAAATTATTGTGAGAAGGCACGAATTATTGTGTATCATTATTTACACAAATTATTGTGTAAAAAATTATCATGTTTGTTATTTATGAATCATGTTCTCACTATAATTGGCGACCGTGATAGTATTGTTAGAAGTTGTGGGGAAGTCGATATTGTGTTATATACGAATCATTCGCTTATATCAATTTCTTCTAAAAATTTGTTATACTTTAATCAATATATTCTTTTATTGTGTAAGTGTAATAAGAAAAAATTATAAAAATACTTCACTGAAGTTGGACTTAGGCCCAAAAATATTTTGATGTGGATAAAAAAGTAAAGATAAGAATGTTTCTTCTTTTATTCTGTTCTTTGTGGAGTGGCTGAAAAAACATATAGAGGGAGCTGATTATGTATATATACATCTTTTTTAAATTACTTGATTCATGCATTTTTTTTCTACATTAAACATTTTCAGCAAAACATATTGCTATTGTATTCAGTTAGAAACTTTAATTACAAATGAAGAAATCGGGTATGATTAGGTGCACAGGACAATGCAATGTATTTCTGTTAGGATTTTTAAGAAAGTAGTATTTAATTATGTTTTACAGAAAGAAATTTAATAGAAAAACTTAACCACTTTCGTGTTAATCATTTGATATATTAAGTTACATGAAACTCTTCTGTTCTATCAAGTGCTAATTTATTTAAAACTACTTTACTGAGTAATCTTTTGAATTTCAAAGCGAATAAATTGTTTTTATTACGTTTGATACAGTGCAGCCATTAATAGCATTGTTAAATATACAAGCTCCATTTTGGGAAAAAATTACAAAGAGATTGGCAAGTAAAGGTGTATTTAAGATTATCAAGTTACCTTATTATACTTTCAGTGTGACAAAAATATTTTGCTGGTCTCGTTTTTCTTTGTTCTTCTTATATCATCATCTGTTATTCCATTTTAGATACTGATCAATTTGTCAGCATCATGTTTAATATCATTGACAGATATCCTCTTTGTGCCGTGTAATTTGATTATACTGATTTAGTTTTCATCTTTACATATTTACTTAATTATTTATACTTGGCGATTTAAAAATTGTATTAAAAAAATGATTAGGAAAAAATTGTATCGTGAGTAAACTGTTATGATACAATTTAATACTGTACTCGAAGCTAAAAAAAAAAAAAAAAAAAAAAAAAAAAAAAATGAAACTTAGTGCTAGGTAACATAGAACTTGGTTACTTGGCTAGGTAACTAATACTACTTGCTGAAAATACGTAATTACATTTTACTTCGGAATGAGTTTGGCATTATACAAACAACTTTATTCTTAGTTCTCTGATTGTTATATGAGGTGTGGCTATTAAATAATGAGGTAACGCTGTAAAACAATTTATTTTAAATTTATACATATTTAGTTATTATTATTCCCTTCAATATACGCCCCTCCTCCATCCCTACAACATGCCATCCCTCCATGAGAATTTTCCATTATTCTAAACAGTGAAGGAAATCTTCTTCTGTGAGCTCTTTTATGACACGTGCTCTTTCACAGCTTCAACAGTCTGAAATTTTTTTCCTTTTAATGCAGATTTGACGTTGGACTGATAAAAGTCTCATTGTGTCAGGTCAGCCAAATGTTCTATGTTCTAACACTGGGATGTTTATTCTGGGCTAGAAACATCTTGACAGACAATGCAGTTTCAGCCAGGCGTTGTCCTGATGAAGAACCCGTGACTTGTTCTTTTCTAATTCAGGTTGTTTTTTTTTTTCTTACTTTTTTCACGAGTTGAACAAGGACTTCAAGATAGTAATTTTGACCTTCAGGAATCCAGTGAATGTACATGACCCGTGAATATTGAAAGAAACATCATCGCTTTGAATTTTTATCATCATCTTCAGTGTCTTCTCGGAGATCTTGGAAATGCTTAAACCTCTCAAAAAACTGCACATGTGATAAACATTCATTACCGTATACATTTTTTAACAAAAGATAAGTAGAGGTTTTTCCAAGTTTCATATGAAATTTCACAACAGTTTAATAAAGCTTTAATAAAACACTTATCACTTTTTTGGCTAAAGAAAAAAACAGATGTTATCCAAACGAAGGCCATGGCCAGATAATATGTCTACAGAAACTAGAGTGGCAACAATCGAAAGAGAAGGCTTCATGCAGCACAGTGGTGGTTGGTCATACGAATTTGGCGCATGGGCAGTTCTTGTGTAGCCGTATTAGTTTTGGTATTTAATAGTTGCACCTCATATATTTCGACAACAGTTAAATGTTTTATGTACTTGTGTTTATATGTATATACATTTACATTCTCAAATTGTGGTCTACTGTAAGGTAAAATTTTTTGATTTGTAGAAATTGTATTCATAATTTTTTTCAAAATTCATCAAATAGGATTTGAAATGTATTTACATTAGAATTCCTACCTTAAATTATATAATCTTAAAATATTTACACGTTCAGTGCGGTGTGAGAGAGCAAGTGTATTCACTAAACCTGTGCCATATGTAGATTAAAAATTGACTTAACGTGTTGCCTGTCGTGAACTATCTTTTTACCCTAACTTGTATAAAAAGGTAATCAAAAAATGTTTTATTTATTTATAATGTTATTTTAATTAAAGTAGTCCATTATGAGATCAATGTTAATTAATTTTTTTATGTTAATTTGTTTTAGAATCATTTAAAGGACATTTTGGTCCAGTTCATTGTGTACGTTTTTCACCGGATGGTGAACTTTACGCATCTGGCTCTGAAGATGGTACGCTCAGGCTTTGGCAAACAACAGTTGGCAAAACATACGGTTTATGGAAATGTGTTGATGGTGTGCCTTTACCGACTCAGGATTCACTCGCTGGAAATACCATTCAAGAAGTTGTTGCAAACTAAAAATAAAGAAAGTCCATTCGATTAAAACTATTTATTTTTTACTTTATTTTTATTTATTTTTAATTGATAATCTCTTATCAACTGGTCAGCTCATAATTATTCCTTGGTTTATAACGTAAATAATTATGTATAAATTGAAGGGAATATTTTTAAAAGAATTTTTTAATAAAAAATATTTATTTAACTTATGATTTTGTAATTATATATTTATAAAAAAAAAAAAAACAATTATTGAATTGTTCAGTTTTTATTTAATTTTTAATACATTTTATTTATTTTCTTTGTTAAAATTGAATTATGATCTCAATGTATTAAAACAGAATAGCTGATTTTACTAATGTTAAAAGAATTTTATTATTTTACAAAAAAAAAGTCAGTTTTTTGTCATATAACATTGTAAAAGCAGTGTTCAATGTATAAAATTGTATTATTTATTACAAAAAAAGATAATTTTGCAATGGTGTAAAAGTTTCTTTATAATTCAAGAATTTATGTTTGAGAACCACTAGACTGAAGCAATGTTGGAATTGATGAATTGCTTTAGTTTTTATCTTACTGTAAGAGAAATTCTACTGATGACCTTTTTTTTTAATAAAAAAAAATTTGTTCTTAATCAGATATTGTTTTTATATATTAAATGTTTTTTTTTTACACAGAATTTTGTCTTTTTTATGTAAATATTACTTGTAAAAGATGTTACAGTAGAAATTCAGTAATTCATTAAATATGCTTTGTAAAAGTGTAAATTAATCCTAGAACCAGTTAAATGCTCTTCAGTTACAGTTTATATTATTTATTTGTACAGTTTTTACAAATTTTTCTTTTATATTTGAAAGTTTTATAGAAAAAAATATTTTCTGTGAAATATTTTTATGTTAAAATGGACTTAAGGTATTTACAAGTATTGCTTTTAAAATTTTTAGGAAAACATATTAGAAGGATTTTTTGAAAAATATTTTCTATGTAGAAAAATCTTAAAAAAGAAGCGTTATCTGAAATATTCAAGTCATTTATATATGCTAGTATATATGTTTCACACATGAGAGAACATACAAAACACTTTGTTGTATATAAATATTATAAGTATGAAGTCAGTTTTATCAAATAGTGTCAACAAGATTATATATTTAATATTCTTAAAATAAAACGATTGATATAATAGATTAAAAAAATTATGATTTCATAGCTTATTAATAAAATTAGAAACTAATGTGTGGAATATTTTTTGAAACAGTTGCTTAAAATTAATGTGCCAGTTCTAGGGTTAATAGAAGTTGAAATTAAAGATATTTTATTAATATGCAAGTGAAATGTTTATTGGTTGGCAATACTTACTTTGTTCATAAACAGACAGATTCTGTGTTTGTTGTGATTCACTGTTTTAAGACAAGTATATACTTGTAATCATGCTTTGGGTATAATCTCTGTATGACTTCTCTGCTCTATTCTTTGAATGTCTGCTAGTTTTACCTATTCTAAATGAAGAAAATGTCTTATTCTCATATTTTTTCTGTGGTGTATTAGAGTGGGGTGAGGAGTTTCTGGACTAATAACATTATATTTTTCAATATGATTCTGATGAAGACTAATACACATTCATAACGGTGCTCTAATGCCATTATATCAACTTTACTATGCGACTTCTCGAGCTCCTTAACCCTTACTTGTTGCTCTTAAATTGTTGTCCACTGAGCTAATTTTAGGTTAAGAAATAAGTGATAGTAGCCGGGTGCTAAATCAGTTCATTTATTTTAGCCATTACAATGATTACAAGTGTGCTGGTGCATTGTCATGGTGAAAAAGATGAAAACTTGTCAGCCCACCCTCATATACAACAGAAAACAGAACAATAGTTTTAAAGTAACTTTTTTTGTGCTATGTGAGGATTGAATATTAATTATTTTTAAGCGCATAGTTTCTGTGAGGTTATAGATAAGTCAGTATTGTCAGTCTGAATAAAAAACAAGTCTATATTTATATTTTATTAATTAGGATACATGAATATTTCTTTTATGCAAGAAAGTGTTTAATAATCATAATAATGAGGTAAATAAATTCTACATAAAATTTTGAAAAAAGAATGCAACTATAATTTTTTATGGAATATTGTACTACTCAGATTTAACCCTTTCACTGCCGTCTTCTTAAAATCCAAACTACCTGGCTGTGCTGGGTTTTCAATGTTTGAAAATTAATCATACTCAAAATATTTAGATACCTATTGTGTGACATTGTTTATAAAAATATTCTTGTTGAAATCAGATGGTTTGTAAACCAATATTAATTTACTTTAAGTTTTTTTGTTCTTGTGATCAGCATAGTAAGGGCCAAAAAAACACAATTCATTAGCAGTTAGATTTGCCCACTGCTTGAATTTAGAGTTAGTGTGACCTTATAATAAATTCTTATAGTAACAATTGTAAAACGATTTTAAACACAATGCAAACAGTAAATTTAATGGCTACATTGTGAAGGATAGCACGAAGAAGAAATATCCATTCAAACTTTAATTGATTTCATCTTTTTTTAAATATTCAGGCAGTTTAACATGAAAATAATGTTGGTAACACTACTAGGCGTGTATACAATATATTTTTAATTAATGTAAATATACCCGGGAATGGCACAGCAGGTTTGAAGTTGAAATCATATATTTACAGATCTGGTCCACCAAGACAACGTAGGTTAAATATTAATAATAGGGGTTTGGCAGTGAATAGGTTAAATTTTAAGTTTGCCAATTTTAAATTATAATTTTGAGTATTATGTTTTGAGTGTAACTACTAATTTAATTTTGTTGTAATATTTATTTTTAAGGACTTGAGATTTTATTTCATTTAATGCCACTTTCTCTTGCATGTAGTCAGATTATCATAAATTTTGAAATACTGAAATTTCATTCTAGTTTTTGTTTAAAAAAAAATAAAATCCTGGAAGTCTGTTAAAATGCTATCTCAATAGATAGTGATGACTTCAATATGAATAGTTTTGTATGGTTACCAATTTTTCTGAGTTCCTTAAAAAATGTTACTTTTTCTAAGAAAATAAATCAGATTCTTCCAATTATTACATTTTGAAATTTATATAACTAATTTTCATATCTTACAGAAATAATCTTTATTAAAAAATTTTATTTTGTTAAGTCTTGATTTTCACCTACTTGTTCTTCACTAAATTAGCAGGTTTTATTTCCAAAAGCCGCAGAAAGAATTGCAGCATATCACTTTTTATTTTGTTACACAAATCCAATATATTTGTATTAAGTGCCTTACATACACTTGAATACTTTTCTTACTTACACAAGTTAAGTTCTCTTTTTATTTAATTAGTTGGGGAAAAATTTACTTTTAATTCATTTATCTATAAAATTTATCAGTAAAATAATTTTGATTAGAAAGCTGGTAAAGGGTTGCATAATTTCCCTGGCTTTATCCTAGACAGATTTTTATTTCAAATACCCCATTTTTTTAAAAAAATATTAATGACCATCATTATTATTAATTAAGTCAATTGTAAAATACAAAATGTACGAGTAAAACTATTTTGGAAATCAATTTTAGATAATGAATGATAGTGAAAAATTTTAGAAATCAATTTCTATAGAGTATTTAAAGATTTTATCAATATTTCTCTATTGATAAGGCTGTCAAATGTAACGATGGTTACTTCCTTAATTTTACGTTTTGCCTTTGACTTCAAAAGTGAAAAGAAAAATTTATCCCAGGAATCCCAGGAATGATAAAATAAAACTGAATTGAGTTTTTTTTTTTGTTGTGATATAAAAGGATTCATCTATTGCTCTTTGTAGATAATCAATTGTAAGCTATCATGTTCCTTTTTTTTTTGGATGGGCTTTAGACTTAAACCAAAATGAAAAAAAAAAAAAAAAAAAAAAAAATTAGGATCCTGTTTGACTTACTTAACCAATAAATGTATACAATTTTAAGTTGCAATAATAATTTTAGTCTAATAACTATGAAATTGAAAAAAAAATCTGGATCCATTTTTATCTCTTGTCTGATGATACTCCAGAATCTGTTAGATTAATATTCCATTGTGCGATTCCCTTTTAAGGAAACATTTAAATTTTACATTTTATTATTAGAAGAAAACTAATAAAATGTGAAATTGGGTTAGTCTTAACTCAATTTTTTTAATTTGTATGGCCTAATTTTTTGCTTGATGGTTTAGAGATTTAATCAAATTAAATTTTGTGTATGACTGTATCCTGTTGTCAGACTGGAGCAAAATTTAACAGAAGCTAGAACTTTTGTAGATAAATATTTTCCAAGTTTATTGAGTTTTCCATTATTTGTTTTGGAAGTAAAAGTTTTTTTTTTGATAATTTTAGAAATGTTATATGTGATTGGGCCTCGCCCTTTTTCATTCTAACTTTCAGTTCATCCTTTATCCAAGAAATTCTCTTTAGTAAATTGGTGTTTTGTCTGATTTAATGTATATTCCTCTGAAGCAGGTGTTTTTCCTTCAGTTCTTTGCTTCCTTTCAATTCTTGTTTAGCATAAATAAGATATGACATTATGACTTGATAAGTCTTATTTTACATTCAATTTTCCTTCCAGTTCAATAATTTTTTTTGTTTCTAAAATAATTTCAGTAGAAGCTGTTGTGATTAACATTTTGCTAATTTCTGTTTCATCAATCTTTTCATAAGCCGGCCTCCGTGGCAGCGTCTCGGCCTTTCATCCGGAGGTCCCGGGTTCAAATCCCAGTCAGGCATGGCATTTTTCACACACGCTACAATT
>JAAAKQ030214921.1:0-11568 GCA_010016005.3 Zanna intricata | reverse complement strand
AATAGACTTTACTCTAGTCATTCCACACAGCTCCTCCCGTTGCAATATTTCATGACGTTCCACCCGCTGCAGCTCACATTTTCGGGACATACCCCTTTAGCCGGTACACAATCTTCATCATTTGATTCTTTCCCTACATCTTCATCATTGCAGATTCTGCTGCCACTCCAATAGTGCTACTTTAAATTTTCTTTCTGTACGTAAGACATTAAACCTAAACTTCGGTAATAATCTACTACTCTCAGCGTCCAACCCAACACCCCACGGAAGAATCTTCGTGGGGTGATCTTCATACATTGCTTCAGCATCTTACATATCTACCATTAAACATTTAAGTCCAGTGTAAAAAAAAAAAAACACTGCTGTTTAAAAGTAAACAAACCACCAACTACCTAAGTTCAATAATCCGTAAATAAGCGAATTCTAACCGGACGTAAATTATGAAAAATGAAACATTTTCCTCAAGAAAAATTATAAATCACCACACTGCATGCTTTTGTAAACAAAGCGTTGCTTAACATCATAAACAATTAAAAAGATGATAGCCCATATGGCAATAAATATAGGCTACTCTAAAAGCCCAAAAATATAATGAAACAACAAGAAAACATGCAAACGAAGAACTGAATAACAAAACAAACCAAACATTGAACAACAAGGACAATATAAAAGAAGAATATAAGTTAAAGCAAGCAAATCGCAGAGCGTGGACAAGCGTGATATAAGAACCAAACAAACGCTCCCATTTAAATTACATTAAAATACAGTAATTCAAAAATGAAGTTAATAGAACTTGTGAATTAGATATAAAATTTTTTTAGGATTTTAATTCTTTCTTCAGTATTTTGTTTAATTAATAATCCCACCTCATATGTTATCAATGTTTTTCAAAAAGCTACCGTTAGCTTTAGCTAAAAGTTGATGTAATTTTATTTAAAATTCTTTTGTCGGAAAGTAGTTATTTTACCTAATACAAATTTTGAAATAGAAAAGTGGATTTAGCGAAGAATAATTGCGTTTAAATAAAACTGAATAGAATTTGATATTAGATTAATACAAAGAACGAAAGGATTTTATGAAGTCATTGTTTTTTTCCTTTTTGGTTAAGATAAATCTATCACTTGAAAAGGTTATATTAAATGATATTAACGCAATAACCTTTTAATAAATTAATGTTACTAAATTGCCACTTATCTATGCTGCAATTAAAGAACATGGGATTTTCGTTGTGATATTTACCTTTTATGCTTAGTTTATTGTTATAAAAGCTCTCTAACTAAACGTAAAATAATTATAAATGAAAATTATTGAATGCAGAAAAAGAAATTAACTTATCACGAAATAGGATAAATATTTAATATTTCATTTGAAAATCCAATGAAATACACATAAATATGAGATTAAAGAACTTATATAGAGATTCACCCTACCCTGGATTGATATTACAAAATTTGTAAACATATTTTCCTGAATTTAATTTTAATCCAGTAATACATTCCATAAAAGTTGATTAAAAAAAGTTAATTTAAATCTAATTCGTCGCGTAGGTTCTCTTTTCGTTACACTATTTACCATATTATATAATGAAAAAAAAAAATCAATATTTTGTAATTAAAGTAAAACCCTAAAACGTAGGTAATTTTTGTGTTGCAGCATTTTGAAAAGAATAAATGAGTTTTGAGAGGTAAAAAATTTTAGTAATATTCCAGCATTTATATCTATACTTCTATTCTAAGATTATTGGTAAGAAATATGTAAAATTTTACAAATCTTTAATCTCTTTTTACAAAGTAAAATAATAATAATAAAAATAAATAAATAAAAAGACTCAAGTAAAATCAGAATAGCAATACTTGAAAAATTATCTGTTTTTATTTTCTTCAGCCAAAAATTAACAAATAAAAGTAACCTAGTAAATAAAAATAAATAAGACGTAACACCAATTCAACGTTAAATAATCATTTCTATCAAAGTTAACATTACTCTCTACTGTTAGAGAATGTAAAATAAAGTTATTGTTTATTTGGAAATCATGAAAAGAGTAAATGTTCCAATCAACGAAGTTCACTTGTCCTGTTCTAAGATCCATAATATCTCCAGAGCACCGTTCTTTGTAATTGTATTCTGGTTACAATAACGTAAAATTTGTTAATTACATTTAAAGTAAGAATTGTAATTTTATTTTTTAATTCCATTTTGTAAATGCTAAACAAAATTTAAAAAAAAAAAAATGTTACATTTCTCAGTAAGGATCATGTTTTCAAACAAAATTATGATTCTTTTATCAAAGAATATACGTCAGTTTTTTTATTTATTAAAAAACAAATACAGAGTTAAAAATTTATACAACATAAACTATGGAAAAACAAATGAAATTCTATTTTTAATGAATAAAGCAACATACACGTATATCGTAATAAAATATTAGTAATATCAAAATCTATACTATATCTAAAAGAGTATTTTCTATCACAAAAGTGACCATAATAAGTCACACTTCTTTATAAGATTTTTCATTTTCTCGAATCTGGCTTTTAGCTTGATCCATTTACAGGATGTAGATAAATATCATATTCAAAAAAAAACCAAAAAAAAAAACACCGGATTGGTGTAGTGATTTAACTCGTAGTCGCAATTCAGCTGTTTAACAGCTGATTTTGAGGTCAAAGATTCTAAGGTAGTAAATGTTAATTACTTTTATGTGGATCTGGATGCTAAACACTGGATACATATGTACTTTGGTGGTCAATTTACTACACGTCTAAGAAATGGTAGACCTCAGTCTATACAAGTCTACACCTCATTTACATGTCTACATCCTCATCTCATTGGGCCGAGGGGGAAGGGATTGTTTATTGTTCATTATTTGAATAGATAGCAAAGTATACATTAGGAAAAAAATTTCTTTTAATTATTACTTTTATAAGATGGAAAAATTAGTATTCAAATATAATTTTTCCATTGGTAAAATATATACTGATTTACTGATGATTTGTCATCTTCATATTGATGATCTAATGATTTGTCATCTTATTTATTGCCTCTTCAAACCACTTGCCTGTATTTTTTTTGGCTTTGTGATTGAATAAAATTATGCATTACATTAGAATTATTATTATTAGATTATTTTAATAGGACTATTGTCCTAGATTCAGAATTTTCATTATTAACATATCCGTTACCATCGTTAACATCACTTAACATTAGGATCGCTTCTCGGCCTCTGACTCCGTGCTGTAAACTTGCTTTTCAGCAAGCAGTTGCTACTGGTAGCAATTATATTGCTTTTGCAAGTACATTGTTCCTATGTTTACGTCGTCGGAGTTGTAAATGATCAGTGGCGGTTAATCAAGCCGCGCTCCTGCGGAGTGATTAGCTAAACAGCGACGTAGTGTATTGCAGTAGTACCACTGTCGGCTAAATAAGGACATTTCCTTTGAATTTAGAGTGTCCAATTTCGTAGGTTTATGAGGCCAAAGAATATTTTCGATTCTCTGTTCCTACCCATATAAGATCGAAATATTTCATTAATTAAAATTCCATTTGTCTATAACGCTGGAACCAATGAAAATAAGTACCACTTATGATCATCATTGAAAAGCTTGTGGGCTTATTACTGCAATTAACAAAAAGTCAAAAATCTAAATTTATTTGGAGTTTGGGTTTTTTTGGACACTTTTGGTTCAAGTCAATTGCAATCCAAAGGGGAAGAGCACAACTAGATGTTGCAACACTCCTAAACCAAAAATTTCAACATTCTGCGGCTAATTGTTTTTGAGTTATGCGACAAATGTACACACCTACGTATGTATAGAAAAATGAATTCAAGATAGTCAGTATGGATATTTTCGTCGAAATCTGAAAACCGAAATTTTTCGTGATCACAACTTTTCCTTTACTTTGTACAAGGAAATAAAAAGAACACAAAGAACTGGTAGCTAAACAAAAAATATTTAATAAAGAAGTAAACAAAAATAACATCCCTAGATTGGCAGTAATAAGTGCGTACAGTCGCTCAGTAGTCCCCAGGTCGAGAACGTGGGTATTTTTCAACCTTCTGACGTCCCTACTGTTATCAAGCACATACTGTTAACACTGACATGTGTGAATGTATTTTTTGTTTTCGCTGCTCCTAATTTTAACATATGCGACTATTTTAAAAAATATCCCATAATTAATTTTTTTCTTAATAAGTTTCCTTCTTATAATTTTAATACCTATTTGTTTTTTTATACCATTACAACATGTAATATAAAATCGTTCTACGTCATTCTATTAGAACAAATAAATTTTCTGATTTCAAATAAGTTTCTAATGAAAGATAGATTTATTAGAATCCTTTGTATAACATGGTATTTTCCTGTGTCGGTTAAATTTATCTTGGAAAGCAATATAAATTTATTTTCAATTAAAGGAAACTTTTAAATCCGTAACAGAAAAGAAAATAATTTACGCTGTAGAGGTTATACAGTGGTATTCCAACCTTCACAGAACGAACGGTCACTGTGTTAATTTTACAGTTTAAAAACATAAAATTTATTCTTTTTTCTGTTAGTATACCGCTTTAAATTCTCTGTTACAAATAAAAAGTAAAATCGGTATCATATTTTATAGTTCATTAATTAGATAAATTTCTAGTTTTTTTACTACAAAGGCTAAACGTAACTAAATTAAATTTAATAAATTGATAAATGTAATTAAATGTAACTGAATTAAATTAGATATAGCAGATCAGTCATAAGTAAATATAATATTGGTGAAACTAAAAATTCAGTTATTTACAAATAATTTTTTATCCAGTAGATTAATCTTTAAAACCGTATCTAAAGAGGAAAATAAAGAAGTAACTTTCTAAACTTTTGGGAAATAGATTAATTTTCACGTCGTAAGAGGAAATATTATAATCGCGAAAAATTTCGGTTTTCAGATTTCAAAGGTAATCTATTTTGACTAGTTTCTGCGTGACGTCTGTACGTACGTACAGACATACATACGTATCTCGCATAATTCAAAATCTATTAGACGTAGAATATTGAAATTTTGGATCTGGGAGTGCTGTGCAACTTCTCTTTTCATTGCAATCGACTTGACTAAAAATTCCAAATAAGCCCAAAATGAAAAAAAATTTAGATTTTCGTCTTTTAGTTAACTGCAGTATAAAGCTCACATCGAGAGCTTTTCAACGATGTAAGTGTTACTTACTTTCATTGGTTCCAGAGTTATAACCAAATAAAATTTTAATTAATGAAATATTTTGATCTTACAAAGGGAAAGTACATCGAATCGGACTTCATCTCCTTTTCTTTTTTTTTAACTTCTTTTTAATTTAAATGTATTGATTTATACATAATTATTAACCTCTGTCTATAAAAAGATTTTTACAAAAATGATAATTCAATAATAAGAATAAAAAAAAATGAAAAAATAAATTAAAGTTATTAGTAAAATAAAATTTTATTTGTTTTCATTTTAAAAAATGTGCATAATAATTTAATAAGCGTACAAGGAAGTATTGTGTTGTCCACATCAGATTTTTTAGAATTAATTTTGAAATAAATTATAATTATAGCCTACCTCTGATGATTTTAATTTTAGTTTCTTGGAAAACCTCATATAGGTCTATACTTATAGCGCTTTATGTTTAGAACAGATGCTTACTTCAAATTGATAACTAATATCATATTTTGTTATTTATTATTATTAATAGCTGTTTATATTTGGAATATTTAATCTTTTTCAATAATTCATAGACATTAAAAGTGGATCTACATAAGTTTTTCTAGAATTATTCTCTGAAAGAATTTCTAATTTTTTTTCTACTGGTATTGTACATGCATTATAGCGCTTAGGTAAATATTAGGTGACACTAATTTTATTGAAGCTATTAATATTTAATTTTTCTATCTATACATTGTAGTATCTAAGCGTGTTGCTTTTAGTTAATGGAATAAAGGCTACAGCTATTCTGAACGAAATTTTTTCTAAAATTTTTAAGTGAGATTCTCTGAGAAGAAATATAAATCTACAAAAAAAAAAGTCAGCTACTAAGTTGTAAGACCGATAAATGTTCAATTTCTGTGACTTATCGTTAATATATATTTATAACAGAAACTTATGGAAATAAAAATAAAATGTTATACAAATATTTAATTAAATTGTGTCTTAGCAATATTTAAATTAAATAAAAAGATTTATTGTAGTCTAGTAGTACATTTTGAAGTGAAGTGGTTTCGAAGCTCATAAAAAAGTTAAATCAAATAATACATTACAAAATTGGTTTTTATTTCTTTCATTTTTTTTATTTCTGCAAAGGAAATGTTATGAAAATTGCAGAACGATTACATTTTTTTTTTTTTTTTTATCTCATATATATCCATAAATATCGAAATAATTCCATTGTTTTGCGTGGGCTAAGATAAATGGAAAAAGAAGAAAATATTTAATTAAAATTTTAATTTAAAAGAAGTTTTCTGATTACCTAAATAAACAAAAATTATACAACTTGCTCAAATAATTTCTGTGTAACCTGGTAATAAATATTAAAATTTCGAAATTTTCCACTGAATTTTTCTATTTCTTTGTTATTAAACTATTAAAATGATAACTAAATTTAAAAAAAAGTAATAATAAAATAATAAATTTGTAAAAATATAAATACTAACTTAATAAAAAAATTTCTTGTTCTGTATTTGTAACTTAATTTTATTTATATTAAATTATTGATACATAAGCAATGTTCAATAAGCTTGTGATTTAAAATTATTTCACACAAATAAAATTCAATTTTCTAATAATTTTAAATTACATTTACATTTGATATTACACACAAATTAACGTACTTTTTTTATAAAAATAAAAAATAAATTACAGTAATTGCAAAATATTTCATATCCATTTTTTTTTTTTAATTTATTATTTTTTTAATAAATAAAAAAAAGAAAAAAATTAACGAAAACTTTTAATTATTAATATTTAAAATATAATTTTAGATTAATTAAAATTAAAAATACATTACATATAAAGCTACAGCAGAAAGTGGAGCTGTTATTAACTAATTTATGTTGTACATTGTAGAAAGTTAGGACTTCGTAATATGCAATTACCAGATTGATTTCAATAAGAATAGATTACAATTTACTTAACGGTTAATTCAATATAGGCTGAAATTAATAACTTTCCCATAATCTCTAATATTTTTACAAATCTACCACCACATTTTTAAATTTAACTTTTTATCTGAATAAATAATCAAATTAAAACCTTATTGAATATTAAATTAATAAAGAATTTCGTTATATTTTTTGTTTAATAAATTTATCTTCTGAATATTTACGGTTTAATGGATTGCGTTCACATCATTTGATTTAACTCTGCCATTAATTATAATAAGATTTTATTTCATTTTCAATTTACTTTATTACCACCACATTAAATAATTACTGATATTGGAATTTGTAATTATAAATACAAAAACAATATAGTTGTAAAATACAGTATTTCACTTTTTTTTAAATTAAATCTTATTTTAAAAACTATTATCAAATAACTAAGTTATTTCCCTCCTATTAATTCTTTGTTTCTTTATTGATACAATGTGCAACTGAAAATAGCTAACTGTATTCATTAATTGTATTATTCTCCAAAACAGTATTTGTAACATTGTAAAATCTTCTTATAAACAAATTAGTTAATAAAAGTGTAGTGTGATTTAATTACAAATTAAACGTAGAAAAATAGATGACATGTATTATTTATTTTTAAAATTACTTTGATAAAAATCAGAAAACCGAAATGAAATTATTCGATGATGTTCTTTCATATTTAGTATCGGAATACGTATTTTATGTTAAACGAACATACAACTAAAACTGGTGTGGTATCCCGCGTTGCTTGCTACGTATATCAACAACCTCACTGCAGGCTCAACGGCTGCCCAATTTTCTGATAATCTACGAATTTATAGAGTTCCCATCCTTTGAGGCCAGTAATTGGAAACCCTGCGGTGATCCTGTACCCTCACTTTCAACCGAACATAAATATTATCATCCAGATAATAACAATGCTTTGCTCCATTCGAACCAAATTGGCTACTGCTGCAGGATACAAACCTCAAATAGTGTCCATGAAGTTTACTTTTTAAACACTTACATCAACTCAATTAATAAAAAATAGATATTAGCAAAATTATTTTAAAAAAAACTTAGCTGTAATAAATTTGAGTAAGTAATCAAAAAATTTGTTAAAAATTTATTTTATCAAATATTCGAGTAAGTAATCAAAATATGTTTGTATGTTAAATATAAAAGATAAATAATGTTTTACAACATCAATTTCCTTGTTTAAAAAATTATGTTTTACAACTAGCACGAACTTGATATAACTTGATGAAATTAAATTAATATTTCAATTAAAATTGTTTATTTACATTGATATTGCTACGTTTTGGCTTCACCTCGCTGAGCACACACTGTTTACACGCCAGTTAATTTTTATTTCTTTTTTACTGGCCAAAAAACGCTTGCGCGTTATCATCGCCCGGAATAAAATAATAAAAGTAAAAAAAAGTTAATTAAATCTACAATAAAGTAATAAAAGACTAATAAAGTATCGTTTCTCCTTTTAAACCTGAACAAGTAGGCTCCAAATCCGCTATATCTCGACAACAGATGGGTGAGAAAGTACACCTTTCCAAACTCACGGCTCCAATCGAGGAATTAGCCCCCTTGTCCAAGCTACTTTTTCTGAGATCTCCCAGGCCACCTGCGATTCTTCAGTCAACAGCCTTCTAGCTTCCACGTTCGGGAGTCCCTCATAACTTCACTTCAACTCAAGCACCATCAGAAGAATCGGGGGAACACCCGCTATCACTCGTGCCGCCACGTCTGATGCGGTCCGGTTTGCCGAGATAATTTTTATATTTGCTTTGCATTTGAGAGAGGAAAGCCTGCCCACATTTCGATTATTCTCCAGCGCTACGTATCAAACCGGCACTGCATATAATGAAATCAAAGTGGCCACCGAGAGCAGCAACCTCCTCTTGCTAGCCCGTGATTCCTCCCTTTTGCACAATACTTTAACCAAGTCAGCAAGCACCTTTTCTGTTCTGTCCGACACCTACTTTAAGTGAGTGGTGAATCTTCCTAATCAATCCAGCCATAAATCTAGATACTTTAATACCTGTTTCTTCAATAGTATGGCCATCAACCCAAATCTTCATTCTCCTCAGGTGTCTTCTGCCCACCATGGCTACGATAACTGTTTTATGAGGAGCCAGAGCCAGTTCTCTTCTTCGGAGCCACACACTTACCAGCTCAACAGCCTCGATGACGGTCTCCTCTACTTGATCTTCTGTATGTCCAAATACCAACAGTGCTAGGTTATCGTCCTACGCGACCGGCTGCATGTCGCCTGGAAAGTCTTCTCGCACCAGACTGTTAAACGCAACATTCCACAATAGTGGACCTAATACTGAGCCTTATGGCACCCTACCGTACATGTTAAATTCGACAGGGCCCTCTTCTTTGTCGGCTCTCAGGACCTTTCGTGGAGGTAATTATTGACTATCGTCAGGAGATAATTACTTACACCCCTGGCTTGCAGCTCTTCCAGAATAAACCTCCAGGGGACGTTGTTAAAAGCGTTCTGGACATCAAGGAATACCACCATCGTCCCGAACCTTTCGGAGTCTCCGGGTGATTGTGGCATGATCTACAGCAAAACTTATGATGCTTGTTCTAAAACGATACCGAATAAAAATATTCCTTCTTGAAACAGTATTAAAACAGAAATATATAATATAGTCTATATATAATGTATTTTTTCTTTTTCTTCTTAGTCTCCGGAACTACCGTAAGGTATTACTTCAGAGGATGAATGAAGATGATATGTATGAATGTGAATGAAGTGTATTCTTGTACAGTCTCAGGACAAATTCTCACCAGAAGTCCCCAGATAGGACCTCCCACGCAAAAACAGCTGTTGAACTATAAATTTGGATAAGTAATAGATTTTATATATGTACGTATGTAATAGATTTGCTGAAACATCTGATTATTTAATATTAATTGAAAATATATTTTAGAATTGAATTATTTTTGGATTTTCATACTACGAAACTATGTAGTGCCCACATCAGATTTTTTTATCAATTATTCAGTATGTCATTAATATTATAAAATTATTAGAATCATCAAATAAAGAAATAAAATTCTGATCTACCGTACATATATTAGAATCTAATTGTTTTACTCGTATTACAAAATAATTTTCAGTAATTTAAAACTCAATATATAACATATGTAAAATGAACATAAATAAAATTATATGAATATTACAATTATATGTAAGCGTTTATAGTGAAAAACCAAAAGCAGATTATTTGAGAAATCTAATTCAACATTTGAATTAATTTTATAAGTATGAAACACGTAAATATTTTTAACCGTGGAGAAGTTTAATTTAGTTATAAAACTAATGTGCTGAGTACTAAGTATACAAAAAATAAATATTTAAACATATTAGATGCTACGTTTATAACATAAATTACTTATTGCTTTAGACCTTACATGACCAGAATAAATTCTGTACAAAATGAGTAACTAGCGCCTAGTAAAATAATGGTTTTTAGTAATAATATTGACATTAAAATACTTATAATTTATTTATGAATTAAAAATAGAAATTATTTTATAATTTTTTGTATTGCGTGCATATGAAGTGTATATAAACTTATTTTTACTTCTTTGTACTTAGTTCAAGGATTTGTTGTAATCGCGAAAAATTGCTGTTTTCAGATTTCAACAGAAATATCATTTTGACCATTCTTGTATTCATATTTAGTTTGGGCGTTTCGTTTATACGTACGTATTTCGCATAACTCAAAAACGATTAGCCATTGAAATCTTAAATCTCAAAAAAAAAAAAACACACGAAATCGCAAACATTTGGATTTTTCTTAACTGCACTAATAAGCCCTCATGCCACGTTTAAACGTCCTTCACGCCTCGGTTAAAGGCTCCCTTTTAAACGACATATAAGTGGTACTTATTTTCATTGGTCGCAGAGTTTACAGTTAACTAAAATTTTAATTAATGAAATATTCGGTTCTTACACAGATACACAGTTCAAATCAGACTTCAGCCATTGTTTTTTATTTCTTTCCTTTTTTTATCTCTCTCTGGGTCGGATCTCCAATTAAGTATGGCAAAACACAGAGAGATTACTGGGTTGCTTGCTGGGGACAGCTTGCTGCAGTGGGTGTCTGCAGTAGGACTCTAGGATTTAGAGAAAAGGTTCGTTTTCTTTATTTAACCCTGCTGTTCTTTTCGGGTCATATTGACCCGAAAACATTTTTATTTACCTATAATTTTCCTTCCGTTAATGATGTAAGTTTCTGATTCTATGGCTTTGTATCTCAAATGCAAAGTTTACATACAATTTTTTTTTCTTTTTATATTAATTTTTCTTCACATATTTGTAGTTTATACTAATATACTGTTCGGGTCAATATGACCCGATGTAGGCTTTAACAGTTAATTTGTCATAGAGTTGTTTATTTACGCTCTATTC
>JAAAKQ030214910.1:0-11568 GCA_010016005.3 Zanna intricata | reverse complement strand
GGTCCCGGGTTCGAATCCCGGTCAGGCATGGCATTTTTCACACACGCTACAAATTCATTCATCTCATCCCTCTAATGGTATACTTAATTGTGGTTCCGGAGGTTAAAAAAAAAAAAAAAAAAGAAAAAACTAATAGCCGTGCGAGGATAATTGAAATAAATAATCACAATAAAATGCTCTGGTAGAAAAAGACTGTTATAATGTACCTTCAAAGACATAAGACAGAGACATACTATAAATAATACAACAATTAATTTACATTTAAAATACAAATCAATTACGTTAGTAATGTATAACATTGAAATGTTCTCTATATATTCTTTAGTATAATGAATAATTATAGTTATATTTTGATTATAAAAATGGTTTAAAAAATGACAGATACACAACACCATAAGAAAATAATAATACTAACATCACTATAAAATAATAGATGAAGATAAAAATAATCCGTTTACACCATTTCTGAAAATGCTGTAACTGTAGTCATATAATCAAAGATAATTTAATTAAGAAACAGGTCTTCAAATAAGACAAAATTAAATGACCAGAATTTAAAAAAATAAGAGAATAATAACACAACTTAATGGCCCATAAAGAGAGATTTGATATAAAGTATAAAATATAAACATAAAAAAAAAATTATAGTATTACAAAATATATGTTACACTTCGAATATTTAGAAATTAAAACAATTCCAGAACTGAACTTTGTCTAAAAACATTTGAATTAATGATATTAATATAATCATAAATTTAAAGTATATTCAAAAGAAAAAATTGTTTAATCTGCAATTAACAACAATAATAGAAACGTTACTTTACCACAAATATTAATATACATAATACACTTCACAGAAATAATTACATGGAATCTATTAAATCCTTTTATATCAACAATATAAGACAAATTTACAATTACAAAATATGTAACAATACTGTTAATGTAATTTTCAATCAATTTCATTAAACAATAAAAAACTTAAACAAAAAACTCACGTTACAATATTTCCGCATAATAAGAAAGATCGATGATACTCGAAGACGAGGCGCAGAGCGTGAATATATAAGAAAGAGACGCATCCAGATATTCAGGACTACGGCGATCAAACAAGAAGCGAAGAAGAACAACAACAATTGATGTCTAATAGTTTTAAATTAAGTAAGGACTGACAACAACAGCAATATAAAGAAATAAAACGTGGATCGACGAAACAAAAAAGAAATAAAATAAAGCTGCTGGATAAAGTTTCGCGTAACGCTGCGAATAATATTGAAGACGAATATTCCAAAAAAAATAAAGTAAATAAAAAAATAAATAAATATTCCAATAAAAACATGCACTAGCTGCAGAGCCGGGCTGCTCCCGAACAGCATGGAATCTAATTCCAGATTGCCGGCCTCCGTGGCGCGAGTGGTAGCGTCTCGGCCTATCATTCAGAGGTCCCGGGTTCGAATCCTGGTTAGGCATCGCATTTTTCACACACGTTACAATTCATTCATCTCATCTGATGATATAATTTAACAGTGGTTTCGGAGGTTAAACAAAAAAAAAAAATTCCAGATTGAAGAGAATTATTCCAATTATTAAAATGCTGGAGACGAAAAACAGGTGAACCAAGGAGCCGGAAAACTTGTCCTGTTCCTACGATGGTAAAGCCAGACTGAAGAGAATTATTGAAATTACTAAAATTAGTAAAGTTATAAGAATGCGAAGGACAAAAAACTGGAGAACCCAGGAGCTTAAGAACGTCCTGTTCGCTACGATGTTAAGGTCGGACTGAATAAAAGGACGATAGAAAGAAAAAAAGTTGTGCTTCCACTAACACGTGCAATAAAGTCAAGTGTGGGAACCAAGGACATCAGATCTTGGGAAAAGTAAAGAGAATGACACAACTAGCTGCTTTAGTTGCGAAATAGGGATGACGTAGCATTATAAACCAATAAGTCACACACCCAATGAACAAGCAAAAGGCAATAACAATAAAAAATAAAAATAAAACAATAAATCAAGCTTAACAGAAATATGTTAACAAGTGTATTGTAATTTCTTCAGAGCAACCGTTTGATCAGCAAAGGATTCGAAACTTTGAAAGATCTGAAGTATACTAGCTTCAAAATACTCAACCACCATCTTAAAAATAGTAGTTTATAGCTGCTTACTCGTCCTTCGTAAAGATAGAAAAGTATTTTTCACGGTTCTTAGCGTTACCCGACAAATGCCACGAAAAGATGACCGTACTGTTTTCTCATATTTTATTTTCTGTTTTTTGTTAAGTATCGGGGGGCAGGTACAGCTAGTAACAGTGGTAGTGACTGTGTGTGTTGAGCAGACGCAAGAAAATATATGAATTACCAAAAAATCATTACTTCCATGAAATATTGATATTTCAGATTAAAATTGAAATTAAACTTCTGAGTATTATCTATATACATGGCTTTTACATAAAAAATTGCTTGTTGGGGTATACGATTCTTTTGAGTAGTAATCAAAGTTTTCTGAGTAGCAATTTTCTCAGTTATATTTTCTGATGATAGTTAAAGTATTTTTCCACCCAGGAGTTAAAAAATCAGCCACCTAAAAAAATTTTATTTTTAAAATAAGAAAAGGAATCGCCTTTAAATGAAAATTATGTTTGTTATTCCTTCAATTTTGAAGATTAGTTTCTGTAATTAAATTAAATTACTAGATTAGTGCTTCGGTGATAACATTAAACTATACTCGATTTTTCTCATTATTATGAAGCGAGTTGTTAACTTAAACTCATCGGCAAAGATATAGCATAACTATTTACAGCACATTGTGATCGATCAGTTTTTATTGCAGAAACAGGTTGTTTGTTAAAGATAGCGTAAGAAAGTCAAAGCGAGAGACAGTAACACTAACGAGAATCTCACTCCTACGTATATCTTTTCTCGACGCATCATCTTACTTTTTTATGGTGTTTATGACAAGATACTTTGCAATCCTCTCGCTTCAAAACATTTTCATTTTAGTCACACATCTTAACCTTGCCATCTGTGAACGGGTCGCCAATTTAAAAGTACGTTTTTAAAAAGAATAAATTCAAAACCTTTTTCACTACGCTTATTTCATCTACAGAACGTATATAGAACTTATTTACAGCCGAATAATGTCTCTAATATAAGTTTTTTTATCCTTTCACTTGAAATAATAACTAAAATATTTGAGGGGATAAAACGCTTCTATTAGTTCAAACTCGGTAAACTAATTCATATCAATTACATTACACTTGATGAAATAAGAATGTACAGTTAGATTCAACTGCTTTTCTATTAAAGCTACACTAGTAATCACGGCTGAAAATAAAAATTATTGCGGGTTTTTTTAATTAGGTTTACGCTTTTTCTATAAAACGATATTTACATAAGATGATATTAAATTTTTTAAAAGCTTATTAGTTAAATATATAGTGGAAGAATTTCTACTCGCTCTGTTTTCCTTCTTTCATTAAACAAATAATTAATGAATAAAAAATAAGGTTTCTTATGTTTAGGGACTCTCGGTAATTCATATCGATCTGTATTTATCTTCTGCGAAAAGAAAAAAAAAAACGGTTTCTTCTCCATTAGTTTAATGCTGATCTATTAATCATGACGTAATACAGACAGCGAAATCCTCTGACGATTACAAAGCAATTATTTCAATCAGATTATTAAAGGTATGACATCATAAGCTTAATATATTCATTATACAGTTTCCCGTAATGGATATCTGAACTCTGATAATATCCTGGGTAATTTATTTTATTCCGATGTCGATTTGTATCGCTGAACTGTAAATTATATGAATTGTTTGAATCGATATCGACCAGCGTTAGGGACACACATTTTTGATTTTTGTTGCTGCAGGTAATTAACCTGTGATATAATCTTAGTTACTGCTACATAGTGTGAATATGATCTGAAAAATCTGTAATATGTAAAGAACTCAAAGCCTGACCGGGATTCGTACCCAAAAAATAACTAATAATTACAATTTTTTTTTATTAAAACAATAGTTAATTTTTTTATTTATACTAATATTAGATTTAAATAATAAAATTATTGAATTTATGTTCCAGAATTCCCCTTTTCAGTAGAGACAATGTACGTGCCGTACACAGTTTCTCGACCTACGGAAATTATTAATCTGTCGCTTTACGTCATTTATTTAAGTCTTTCTTTTTGATGTAACACATACAGAATTCCTGAATTAACTGTCAAAGTTGTTTTCCCTGCTACTAGTAATATTTACTCTACTACTCATACTCATCGGTAAAAGAGTCACTTATAAAGCTGAAAATATGAAACATTTAACGGATTAGACATGGCGGATTGTTAACAGCGTTTCAACTCTACGATAAAGGCAACGGAAACCACTTTATTCCTAATTTTAGAATGCTTATTACGTTATGAAAAATTACACCGGCTTCAGGGATGATTTTATGTCATAGCAACCTTTTTTATTAAGATTTTTTTGTAACACACATACTCGGAATAAACGAGTTCATTATATTTGCGTTTTTTTTAACTTAGGTTATTTTATTGATCTCTGAAAAAAGAAATTGTCAAAATATTGAATGACTTTTCTGGCGATGCCGGTCAAGTCGTGATTATAAAAATTAGATTTAAGCACCAAAATTCCAAAGATTTCAAAAAAAAATTCTGATTTAAGGGCTTCCATGCTCCCTTGGAAAAATTTTTGGAAAAAATTATTTATAAAGTAACGATTCTTAAAAAAAAAACCATAAAAACGTTTTTCTAAAAACATTCTTATACGGGTTAAGTTTAAATTAACAAATATGCTTAAATAAAATTCTCTATAAATCTAACATAGAGGCTAAAATAAGAAAGAGAAAATATACAAAAAAAAAACTTTGCTGCATTTTAAGTCTAGAATCTATAATTTAAACAAAAAACGTACACGTATTTTGATAGCTCTATATGTGAAGTATAAACTTCAGAACTAAACTTAAGAATTTTGAAAATTATTTCAGAAGGCAAATAGAGGTAAAGAACAATAAACACATATTTCCGTCTTAAGAGGAGAGAGTTGATTCTTTTAAAAATATTTTTTATTTATTTATATATACATTGTAGGTAATAAATTAGCTTAACAAGGTTTTTTCAAAAATGCCTCTTAAGAAAATAGAAATCAGTTTTTTCGCCATCCCATCCGCTCAAAGAATTTAAAAAAAAAAGTTAATACGATGGATGCACCGTATACAGAAATGTTTAAGCCAAATTTGCCGAAAATGGATTCGATAAATCCTGAAATATAAGGTCAAAAGCAGTGCAACTCACATACGTACATACATACGCGTATACATTGATGCAAATGTTCTTAGTTGTCTAGATGATTTAGTCGGACCCTAAAACGTAAAGATTTTTAAAAAAACCGATACCCTATTTTGACATGATCACCGTACTTTTCCTTTTAATGTAAACATTTTAGCTATATTCGCCGGGAAAGGATTTATGACTTAAATTGAGTAAAAAGAAAGAAAAGTAAAATAGTATGTTATTAATAATGTTATGTTAAAGAGATTTACTCAAAATTTTAAATGAATTATTAGTCGTTTCTATTAATATTTTTGTATCATTTCTTAATTTTTGTTTCATTTAAATTCGACTAAGGAGAGCTAACGAATGGGAATTCAACAAACAACCGATTAGCAATCACCAATAACGTTTAGTTATCTCTGTTAAATACGAATTTTAAAGGTGGTGAAACATTTTTTTTATCATTATTACTACTTATGTGTACGATTTTTCGATGTTGGACTGATTAGGTAGAAATAAAACTAAGATCGTTTAACGTTTTTTTAATAACTATAACTGGTCATCTATCGGTGTAGATGATCGGTTTTCTAATAGCAAAGAAGAAAACATATAAATTTTTCTATACAAGACTTCCTGTTACTGTTTGAGTAAAAATTATGAGGAGTATTTCCGTATTATGATATGTTATGTAAAAAATCTCAGAGTATTTAATAAATTGGCTGCAGTACGAGAATATGGCGATACGTATACCACTAGGATAAATTGTATGATTCATTTAAGAACAGATATCTTTTACACGGTTTATTGTATCTGTCGTATTTTTTAATAATAACCTTATACAAATGCGGTCTGTTATTGACAGTACAAACTTTAATTATACTTTTTAGATCATGGAACACTTGTGTGCATTTGTTACATATATACATCTCAAATAAATATAAATCCCTACAGTTGAAAGATCTGCCAAAAATTAAATAAATCATTACTAAAACAAGAATCGAGAAATAGATTGAAACCTCCTGCTCTAAATCTATTTTTGTAATCATCCCGTAAGATAAATTACTTTAAAGTCCACATATGTATTAAAATTAAATAAAATTTATCTCACATATTTTACTAATAGATTGGTTAAATAAGATGTGTAACTAAGAACTGAAGTTATCAAACTTAATTAACCATACCTTAACCTCAACCTTACAGTTATCTTTGTGGATTATTTTGGGAGACGATATTATGGCATGTTCCAGCGGATATTTATGGGTTTGATATAATATACATTTTTTTTAAATTCTTTGATTACACCCCGTAGAATTTACTTTTAAAAATAACCCCCTGAAAAGAGATCGTATGCGTTTGAAACTAATGATCTTGATAATTAAATGTTGCCGCTACAGGAACAACCGACATACCAACCGGTAAAATTGTTAAAATATTTATAGATATTTCTACAGTGTAGCACACTATTTTGATCGTATCGTAGTTCATCATTTACTTACTATAAACTCGACTATAAAGAATAGTTGAGGATGAGTTAAGATTATTATTGTATTGCTTATTTTAAAGAAGTAAAATCTACGACTCCAATTATTGTCACTGGGGGAAAAAACTGTTAACATTTACAAAAAATGGTTGTACGTAAACAAAATAAAGATGTATGAAGGACAGGCAATTTAAATTTTTGTTTGCTCAAATAAGTTGTTAAATAAAAATCAGCATTATCTGACACGATTAAATTATATAAAAATCAAGGGTTCTTACATAAAACTCGAATGAATTTTCTAAAAAATAAAATTCAACCGGTTGTAATAAACCAACGATTACAACTGGGGTACTAAAACCGATTCGATAGATCGTTTGACAAAAAATTCTCAATAATTTGAACTTAGCACGGGTGAAAAGAACGATTCTGACATATGATGCGCCTACATTCTACATCAATACAATGATTACAATACAATATTGTTATTCAATACATTCTACGATTGCAAATTATTGATTATATAAGATTATTTAGAGCTAGTACTCCCGCAGATTTAGCATTTTTAGAAGAGACTATGGGTCTAAAAACCCGAATCAATACTCTGGTCGTTTGAAATATTTAAACCGTTTAAAAATGTATTTATTTATACCATTTATAAATTAATAATTAATCAACCATTTATAAATAAATGTTTATACCATTTAAAAATTTACACGAACGAATTCTTTCGTTCTTGTGAAAACGAATTCGTTCGCTTAAAGAATTCGTTCGTGTTAAAGCGTATTCAATTGTCTAACAAAAATTAAAATTTTTTAATTGATTTAATAATATCGTAACTGGTTTATCGAGGGTTTTTACGGTCACATAAATGTAACATACATATAATTTAGAAGTCAGAAGCTCGTAATTTTCTTGTACGACACTCGTAAATTTTTAAACGTTAAATACCGTAATCGTGTCTGTAATAGGTGTTCTAACACGAGATAAAATTAATTTCTGAAACCGATAAAACTATTATCAAGAACAATTTTAAATAAACTTTAGCATACTTCATTCCTAGCTTAGCAAAATACAGGTGGTAATTTACTCTACCAACGACTAATTCTCTCTGTTAATTATATATATAACATCATTGATCTCAAGAAAGCAAATCCAATTCATATTTCTTCTATAAAAGGAATCTCTTTTTTTCATATCTCTTGTGATTGTGATGCACAACCACAAGAAAGATTAGGACTATTATTTTAATAGTAAAATGTCTTTTTAGAGACGGCCTATGATTAAAACATACGGTTTAAAAGTACGATTTTTATAATATGATGCCATAAATTTAAACTACAGTTTATAGTATTATTCGTGACATGTACTGTTACAGTATTTAATAATAATGCTTTAAGGGTTCAGATGTTATAACTAAGTTGTAACCTGGTACAACTAAGTCGTATGTTATAACTAAGTTGTAAAGTGATTAAATAAAATGTTCTGCAGTTGAAAATCTACAAAAATTTAAGTTCTTCATCACTAAAACCTAAATTGACAGATAAATAGAAAACACATCTGGCTCTAAACTAAAATCTTTTCGTAAAATGAAACATATACGTACAAATTAAAAAGAATATATAGATTGATGGAATGATAAAATAAAAACAATCTTTTATATTTTGAGTAACAAGACACGATATAAAACCACGATTTAAAAAATATTTAAAATTGTCTAATTTTAAATCGTTTAATATTTATCTTTATAACAAATTAAAAATAATTTTTATAATTAATTTATTACATAATTTTAATGTAATCATTTTATATTGAATTAAAAATAATTTATTTTTAATCTTGTCTCATCACAATAACAACAATACTCATCAAAAGAGAGCGTATAAAAGTGAGAAAGAATTTCTTCAAAATGATAGTCTAGATTTCTATCTCCTAAATTCGTGTTATGAAACCCACGAGAAATTTACTGAATATTTTTTGACTACACTAAAAGCTTTTGTGAATATGTATAAAAATACGATATCATTCCGAATGCTGCCAAAAATTACTTAGTTTTTTGTTACTACACAATACTTAAAGCAGGAAATTATCTTACTGCAGAAATCAGAGTTTTTAGATAATTTTATTAATTTAATAGCATTTACAATTTTCATCTTATTTGAACTGCATTTTTCCATTTTTCACAACAGAAAAGTGGTAAGAAAAATGGATTTTTTATTTTATTTCTCCAGTATAAATGTGAGACTTATAAACTATCCGAGATACTTGTGGTAATAAGAGTGAACAACTAACATAAAGAATTCAATTTCATGTGCATTTCAACAACCAAGTAGTACAGTTTGGTAAAAAGTTATTAAAAGTAATTAGTGCACAGCTGATAAAACAGGCGGTGAATAGAGGGGAAAAGGATTGGGTCCGACTGCTTCCAAGACGCTACTTTAATGGATGAAGATGTTGACGGGTGAGAATCCTTTGTCATTTTTTCATAAGTGGTGAGTTTTTCTTTACCATCCAGTGCCAGTTCGGCAAATACTACAATGCGGGTCGAACCCGTTCTAACCCGTGACACCATTTTTTTTATGAATGCAGAACTTCAGAGCTATAGGTTGAACGTTAAATGTGAGCCGACTGTAAGTCCAAGGTCAACAAGGACACCAGAGAACGTTAAGCGCGTTAGGCAAGCAGTAAAAACTACCCCTACCGTCCAGCTCACAAGCATGCTGCTGTAGTGATGTTTCCAATCGTACGGTCAGGCGACTATTGTATTTGGATTTGCATCTTCACCCGTATAAAATAGCTATTTTGCTTTTATAAAATAGCTAAATATTTAAACAGCGTATAGCTATCATCTAAAACGTTATGATTACGCACGACACAGCTTTCACAGAGATAATAACTGACAATGAATAATGACATGGTTCTTCTAATGAGCGATGAAGCATATTTTCAACTGATATGGTATGTCAACCTACAAAACCTTTGCTACTGGTCGCCTACCAGTCCTAAAGAGCTGCGTCAGAGTCATCTTCATAGTGATAAAGTCTGTGTCGTGGAGTTACTAAAAATGTCGTCATCATTCTTTGAGAAGAACGGGCACACAGTAATCTTTAATGGAAAGCATTACTTCTCCGCGGTTCAAATAACTTGATGCCCGAACCTAGGGTAACATCTCAAATGCCTACACAGATACTATTGCAATGGATTATTTGAAAGAGAAATTTCCTGGGCAGCTAGTCTCTCACTGTGGAAACATTGCTTGGCTTGTTCTTTCTCTGACATCAGCATATGTGATTTTATTCTTGGAAATTTCTTAAATCCAGAATGCTCGTGAATAAATTCCGTAATTTGGATGAATTTAAGAAGGTAGTAAGCCAGGAAACAGCTGCCACGACGCAAGTGATATTAGGTTTATTTTTTAGAGCTTCAGTGAAGGGCATAAAAATTCATGGAGAAAAATGGACGTCTTATGGATGATGTTGATTTCATTTCATATCTTTTGTGCAAATGAAAAAGCCAAGTTTACAAGACTGTAGAAGAAAAATAAATTTTAAAATATATTCAATAATTATTCTGTTTTTCTGTTCAAAAAACGGTCAGAGTTTTACGCTGCACCTGCCTAATCAATAGTACATTCGGTCAGACAAAGAATTCAACTGGAAACCACTTTACTCGTCACTTTTGTGAATAAACCAGGTATTGATTTTAAATGATTTTTGGTCTTGCCAATAATTATTTCATATTTGGGAGTGACTTTTAATTTACATTAAGTATTGTAATAATTGTTGGTTGCTTGCATGTTAATGCATGAAATGTTAAATTTGATTAGTTATGAAACGAGCAAATGAAACAGTTTTTACGTCAAAATTCTTCGCGACATCTTAGGAAACTATGTTAATATGAATTAACTATAAAACTTTATTAAAATTCTGAAAAACTATCTTTTAAAAAGTACTTTACAGCTTTCTAAATCCTATAACAGATTCATTAATGCTATACTGAATGAGCGAACTTTATACTGATATCATACCGAGTTTTTACAAAAACAAACGATTATAAAAATGATTAAAAATTGCGTCAACAACACCTGGTAATACTTTAAAATTCTAACTACAGGAATAGGGTTTAACTAAAAAGTATTTTTACCAAATATTTTTACTTTTATTTGCAACTAATTTTCTTTTTTTGCTGTGAATATTTGTTTTTCCAAATAAAATGAAAGACTATTTCTTAGATTTTATAGATTCTCCTTTAAACCACTGATTCAAAATCAAATTTTTATATAATCTGTTTACTACTTAAATAAAAAAATTATAACATTCTATCGTTTCTCCCTACTCTAAGTTATAATGACTTCAATTGATTGTGAGATAGAAAAATCCTGGATATTAGGAATCTACCGGTATAAGAAGCGTTATTCATTTATGTTACAAGAGACTGTAAAAGCAAGTATGCGTTCCGTTTACTCTGAGTTGTAAATTTTTAATGTAACTCGCAATTATTAGAAAATCTAGAACAGTAATAAAACAGCATCTATTTTAAAATCTTTCTGTTTCATTATTCAGATAAATTATACTGGAATTTTTAACATTTGTCGTCAAAAGTATATAATTCATAAATTATTTATTTATTATTTATAATGTATACGTTTTTGACTGATTAATTAGTTAACGACAAATCTTTTACCTGGAAGTCTGGAAGTACGAGGGCGGTCTGAAAAGTTTCCGACCTCAACATGAAGATTGCAGCACTCGTCGGTGGCAGCACTCGAATTTCGTTGTTCATCTGTTGACAGTTACTCACCAAAGT
>JAAAKQ030214887.1:0-28996 GCA_010016005.3 Zanna intricata | reverse complement strand
AGGGCTAACTAAAAATCATATGGATTTAATACTAGTAGCGCCATCTATGTGTCAGCCTATGAACTTTTCAGCCCACCAGGTATAGCTAAAATTTCAATTACATAAATTGTTACATCTGGTCAAAATAAGCTCATAGTGCAAGTTTTGTTAAACCAGACTTAATTCCATACATAAAAAAAAAACATTCAATATTGGGCACAAATATCTTCCAATGAATCAATGTTTGAAGCAGTGTCATTGCTTCTTACCTTTAGTGGTACTTTTAACTTGTTACTTTACATTTTTTGGGCCAGTCTTATGTTGAGACATATGTAAATCAACTGAGTTACAAGAGGTACCATTCTGAATTGTTTTCTCTGACAGTAATGTTTTATTCAGCATTACCGATGGTATTTGGCATACTGATAAGCAACAGTACATTTGCTTTGAAGAAGGAACAAGAAATCGCTTCACTCCTAGCTTTTCTTAATTAGCTTGATACTGAATGCTGTTATTCTCAAGAATGACTGTCATTTTTGGTTGTGATTTGTAAATCATGTCATACTGCTGGTAACCATTAAGTGTTATATCATTTAACAAATTAAGTAAAAACATTTTACTACAGTTCTGTATGGAACGTTAAAATATTCTGAGAATTAATTGTATGTTTGCAGTTTAGATGTAACTTAAGTTATGTTTCAGTATATTAATATGATTAGTATAAAAAATGTACACTCAGCTACCTGTGAAAATTGTTAAACTGTAATTTTCTATTAAGTTGGTCTCTGAATATGATGTAGTCACCAATTATGCTGTATCTCTATAAAACATGATAGTCTCTGATTTTAAGTCTTTTGTTTATCCAATAATAAGTTATCTGCCTAAATTTGTACCTAAAACCATCCTCTATGTCCTGTAAATGCAGAGGTTGAATGATTGATAACTGCCTGGTAAGTTCCCTTAGATCTAAGTAAAAATTGGTACATAAAAACACATACAAACAGACTTTCTGATTAATAAAGCTGAATAAGAAATATTTCTTCTTCTTTGCCCAGTATATGTTGCAGAATTACTACATGTAATTAATCAATTAGGACAATGAAATCTAAAGAAGCATGTTACCTTTGTTGGTGGGATTTTGTGATTTGGGTTATTTGGAAGTATAATTTAATTTTTAATAGCTTTACCTTTTTATTTTTGAGTATTGTAATGTTTTATATAGTCCAGTTAAGCTACTTGAAATTTTTATTTACATTTTTTTTGCATACTCCACAGAAGAGTAGTTTTTATCAATGCATTGTGTTTGTAGTCAATACAGAAGTGTTGATATTTATATATCTACTGTATCTTAAACTTAGATAGTTGTGTTTATGATATTTTGAGAGACATAGTTAAACCCATTGTTACAGTATTACATCTGTTTTCAAATTACTTAATTTTCTCTTGTATTTTTGTGTTACAGAGCTGTTAAGTTCTAATCTGTGTTCCTTACGAGGTAATGAAGAGAGATTTGCATTTTCTTGTATGTGGGAGATGACACCGGATGCTAAAATTATTAAAACAAAATACTGTAAGAGTATTATAAGGTCAAGAGCTGCATTAACATATGAAGAAGCACAGCTTATTATTGATGATCCTCATCAACAAGATGTTCTTGCCCATTCACTGCGTGGTTTACTTGCATTGTCAAAGATTTTAAAAAAACGCCGTCTTGATAATGGGTAAGTGTCAGATTATTTAAGTATTCAATTATACCATTTTTCCTTTATTCCATTTGATGTTATAGTTTTGTACAAGAAAGTATTGTAATCGCAAAAAATTTTGGTTTTCAGATTGCAATGGAAATATCCATTTTGACCATTCGTGAATCCATTTTGACTATTTTGGTGTGACGTCTGTACATATGTATCTCACATAACTCAAAAACAATTAGCCGTAGAATGTTGAAATTTTGTATTTAGGACTGTTGTAACATCTAGTTGTGTATCTTCTCTTTTGATTGCAATCGACTGAACCAAAAAAGCCCAAAATCCAAAAAAAGATTGGATCTTGGGCTTTTTCTTAACTGCAGTAATAAGCCCTCATTGAGAGCTTTTCAACAATTTATTTTAAGTTGTACTTATTTTCATTGGTTCCAGAATTATAGCCAAATTAAATTTTAATTAATGAAATGTTTAGGTCTTACAAGGGAAGGCACATCAGTTTAATCAGACTTTATCTCCTTTTTTCTTTAATTAATTTTTTTACCTTTTTTTTTTGATTTAAGTGTATTGATTTATTAGTAGTTATTAACCCAGCTGGCCTCCGTGGCCAAGTGGTAGCATCTCAACTTTCATCCAGAGGTCCCGGGTTTGAATCCTGGTCAGGCATGACATTTTTCACACACGCTACAATTCATTCATCTCATCTTCTGAATATATACCTTAACGGTGGTTCCGGAGGTTAAACAGTAAAAAAAAAAAAAAGTTATTAACCCAAGATTGTAAAATAAAATTTACAATAAATAATAATTCAATAATAACAATATGAGTAAAAAAAAAATATGACAAAAATCAGACGTTATTAGTGAAATAAAATTTTATGTACTTTTAAAAATGTGTATATATAATTTAGTCAGCATTATTACATATGTGTATGTGTGATAGATTTGGTGAAACATATGCTTATTTAATATTAATTAAAAGTTATAATTTAGAATCGTATTATTTTTTGGATTTTCGTATAAGAAACTCATGAGTGTCCACATCAGATTTTTTTTTTTTATGAAAAAAAAAAATTATAATAAAAAATTGTTGCAACTGTTAAAATATTCAAATGTAGTTAGAAGTAAAACACTAATATAAAAATTCTGTAACGCAAAGAGACTTAGCTCATGCTTGAGGGTTGTCTTTTATTATATTTCCCTGCATTTCTTTTCTTATTTCTTCTAGATGTAGTCCTTTGTGACTTTATTTCTTATGAATAATATTTTTTCACATGAAAGGTATTTGGTTTTATAGACCAAAAAAAAATTTTAGTTTGCATAAAAATAAAACTAAAAAATGTAAAATTAAATAAAAAATCAACAATTTTTTAAAAATGCAATAAAAATAAAGCTTTTTCAGTTTTTTTTTTTTAAGTTTTTGAAATTGTGGAGAATAATAATCAAGTTCATGGTTTTATTAGTTTGATTTTTTAATTAAAAAAAAAAGAAGGATGTAATGCATATAATATGATTGTTTCAGAGCATTGCAGTTGGCTTCACCTGAAATACGATTTCAAGTTGATAGTGAAACTCATGATCCTATTGATGTACAAAGTAAAAAATTACGAGAAACAAATTCAATGGTTGAGGAATTTATGTTGTTAGCTAATGTTAGTGTTGCTGAAAAAATATTAGAAGAATTCCCAGAATTTGCTATGTTGAGAAGACATCCTAAACCACCACAGAATAATTTTGATCCGTTGGTTAAGGCTGGGCGTCACCTGGTATGTTTGTTATTTTTTTATGTATTTTCTATTTATGTTAATATCAGATAGATTGTTCACTTTTTGTTTCTGTCCCTTAGCTATCTTTCATGTAGATCTCTAATTATTAGCAAGTAGAGAATTAAAAATTATTTAAGTATATAATTACAAAAAGTAGCCATGTTGTTTTGATGTAATAAAAGTTATGAAGGTTCCTGTAAATTAAGTCAATCAATCTTCTAAAATGGATAGGGCTGTTTTATTATGAATAAAAGGACACATTTTTACTTTAATTGTCGAAGTAGATGATTCAGAATTGTAGAGGAACGCTTTCTGTGTTGTTATCTTCTTATTACAGATTGTACAATGTTTTTGATAAACACAGAGCAATGGAATTGTGGATACCAGTATAAATTGGTGATTGAGTTCCAATTTAACCACACATCTCAGGAATGACAACCTCTCTCTCTTTTTCTGTTTAGCCTCTGGTACTACCGTAACTTATTAATTCGGAGGATGATATTATATATGATTGTAAATGAAGTTGTAGTCTTGTACAGCTCCATTTACATTCATGCATATCATCCTCTGAAGTAATATCTTATGGTGGTACCAGAGGTTAAACAGAAGAAGAGAGAGAGGTCGACCATTCCCTAAGTTCGTGTGGTTAATTGAAACCCAACCATCTAAGAACACTGGTATTCATGATTCCATTTCATGGATATGTGTTTATTTTAATACATTTCTAGATGAGAATGTCAGATGATTTTTTTTAAAAAAAGACAGATGTTAAGTTTCCTTTTTGTATCATTTAAATTATTTTCTGATCAGAATTTTCTAAGTATTTTTTTAATAGCTACTAAATCTTCATTACTTTTGTTTCAAATCTTTAAGTGCCTTTTTCAAGTGTTTAAACTATTCATAAATTAATTTTGGCTCTGCCTTAATACTGTTTGTTCTGAGTATAGTGTTAATTTTTTTGTTATTTTCATGAATGTTTTGTTTGTACACATAATTTAAAATTAATAGTCTGTGTTAGTAGTATTTGTATGTTCAAATTGTTTTATTGTTATTGTTAATTACATACTTTTTCTTTTAAAATGTAAGCTTTGTGAAGTTATAATAATTTTGTAAAAAATTTTTAGGGTTTTGAAATCGACATAATGAGTGGTAAAACACTGGCCAATTCATTGGATGAGGCACATAAACCAGATAATGCTTATTTCAATACAATGTTAAGAATATTAGCAACACGTTGCATGATGCAGGCTGTCTACTTTTGTAGTGGAATGCTTCAAAAAGATGAATTTTTCCATTATGGTTTAGCTACGCCTATATACACACATTTTACATCACCTATCAGGAGGTATGTACATGTTTAATTATTTCTGCGTAAAAGTGTTTTGATGTAAATTAAATTAGTATTAAAAATGAATGTGCTTGAATACTTTGTATTGATTCCTAAGATCTTCAAATTGGTAGTTAAAACTTCAATATGAATTACTGGTGAATGTCAGCCCTAGACAAAACTGAATTACCTCAATGATACTTCAGACAGATTAAATTCTTCTACAAAATCCCCTTTCATTATTTCTATCTTCTTGGATTAATTTCTTGGAAATTGTGTCAGCTGCTTCATCCAAGGTGTCATGCTGGTAGATTGAAGCTTAGTAGATAGGCAAAACTAATTGTAAAGGAATTACATTAAAGCCTGACTAATGACCAAGATACAACTTGGTTAAAACCAAATTTTTTGCTATTTTTAAAGTCTACATTTAATTCATTGGTAAATTTTAATTTTAAGTCTTATGCATTTCCACATATAAGTGTTGATTCATTTTACTGTACAATTTTTTTCACATATTTATTCCATGAAGGCTATATAGTGATTTCTTAACATATAAGAAATCCCTTATATATGTAAGTATATAGTGTACAATATTAATTTTGTTAATGACAAAGCAATAAAGAAAATTCACCGCTCTTGACATGTCAAACATTGATGGGATTGTAAGAGCCAATTGGCAAACAACTGTCAAAGTAGGTAGGAGTTATTGTTGATGAATTAAGAAGCACTGAATTAAAAATTAATACAATTATTTATTATTTTTTAGATATGCTGATATTATAGTACACAGATTGTTGGCAGTATGTATTGGTGCTGATGTAACTTATCCAGACTTAATGGATAAAAAAAAGACTCATGGATTATGTCATAATCTAAATTATCGAAACAGAATGGCTCAGTATGCTGGACGAGCTTCTGTTGCTCTTCATACCCATGTAAGTAATAGTTTATTTATGTCATATGTATGTACATTATTTAAACTCACACTACTAGGCTTCAGAAAATAGTGAGCTTGCCATTATGTAAGGGCCTTTGCCTTTGTAAGGGAATATTAAAAAAAAATGTTTACTTAATTTTTAATGTAAATGCATGTGATAAAATAAATGATCCTCATAATGTATATATAGCATCTATTCTAAAAGTACATGACCATAGGCTGTGAAAAACAAATAGCATATCTGGTGGCTTTCAGTTGTAATCTCCTTTGTGAAGTAGTTCCTTGTGACTTCATACACTTAATCTAGCAGTCTTTTTCCTTTTCCAAAAACAATTTTCATAATTCTCTTTTGGAATGCTTATCAACTATATAATATCAAGGTCTATCTGCCACTTGTGATTTCCACATGTCTGGTATCTTGTACCAAACTGTATCCTAAGGTCAACAAAACCTCCAGGTAGTAATGTTTATTGCCAGTTTGGCTATTTGGTGCATTTTCATGACAATTGTACATAGTTAAAAAACATAGATTACAGCAATTCATTTTGTGCCTCACACACACGCGCGTGTGCGTGCACTCATATACATATATAAAAGAGGTCTCAGTAGGTGAGTTCTGTTTAATAGTTTGTATTAATATTGATGATGATAATGAAATAATTGAAGTAGCTTGAAAACAGAAAATATACTTTAAGTTGTTAACTTTTGATACTAATAGTGCCATAAAGTGTCTGATAGATCTACCATCAAAAGTATGATAGATGGCCTTCAAAAGTACTTTTATTAATTGAAATAATCAAAATAAACTAAATTATTAATTCTTATTTAATTAAAATAGATGTGATAATGTTATAAATAAGTTGAATAAATAAATAAAAGTAATAAATAAATTGTAAGAATTGATGAATACATGAGAACAAACAAATGGGTGAGAATAATTCACTACAACAAAAGATGTTTATTAATTTTGTTCCTTTGTTTAGTACATGAAAATAATTGTGTAATATAAACAAAATTTAAACACAAATAAAAACTGAAGTCAAAAAGTATAATAAACAATCTCTAGTAAAGCAGGAAAATTATCGGTTTGAAAATTCCATAAAAAAATAACTTGAAATGGTAAGTGTAACAAGATTCTAAAAATTTGTGTAAAGTGCGTACAATACAGAGACCACTCATATATTACTATCAATAATTATACAACTACATATAACTGTGTTCCTGAGTGTAGTGCACATAACATAGATAACTTATTTGTACATAGTCTACAACGAAAGTGGTAAGAATATGGGTTATTTAGGTCTAATTTATTTTAGAGGACTGAGCTTTTAATTGTGTCGATAAGTCCATCCCCCCAGTTAATTTTTTAGCTTTGGTTTTGTACATATGATTTATTTTGATCTGCAGAAGGGTTCATAATTCTATTGATTGATTTTACCATTCCCCCTTGATTCTTGAGCTCTTTTTTCCCTGGATTGATATCGTAGGATTATCCCAAATTTCTTTCAAACTGTTGAGTTTATGTACATACTTTATGTCTGTTGATGATGAAATTTTATTTTTTGTATTCTGCTGATAACACTTTTAGTATCAACAAAGAAAAAAGTTGAACTTTTTTAATGTAATGAACAAGTTAATTTGTAATTAAACGTAATTATAAATTAATTTTTCTTTTTTTTTTTTCAGATGTTTTTTAGACATCGTATACAGGATGAAGAGGCTTATGTTCTGTATGTAAGAAAAAATGCATTGCAGGTTTTAGTACCAAAATATGGATTAGAAGGCGTACTTTATCTTAAACCTCCAGCAGGTTCAGCAAAAAAACAGCATCCTGAATTTGTTTACAATGAAGAGGTATGTTGTTATATAAATATTGTATTTTATGTACTGGTGAAAATTTTTTTTTTTAATAAGAACTTAATCAATTATGTTAATTTCTTATCCAACATAATGACTAAACAAATAATACTTACCATCAATAATTTGGTGTTAGTAGTAGATTTTAGGATTAACTCCTAAGCAGTGACAAACATTGTAGCTGCAATGTTAGTTGCAAGATTTGATTCAATATCTTTTTTTGTTCTTAAACTTATATGTAGTTTGCTATTCTATTTTCTTGATGACATCATTCTTATTTCCCTTGAAGGACACTTGTAATAAGTCTTATTTTAAAAAAATTTATTTATTTTTGTCTTTGCCCAGTGGCTGCTGTATTGTCGCTTATGCTGATGATGGGCTGCTGCTCGTTGAGGCCAATTCTAGGAATGAACTAGAGATTTGTGCTGGTCAAGCATGTGCTGTGCTCCAGATGTGGAGGTTTCAGCTTAAAATGGTTTTTAGCCCAGAGAAGACCACAATGATGTTGATAAAGGGTTGGTTGCCTGAGACACGTCGGGCCCGTGTCTCCTGTGCAGTATTTTACTGTGCAGAAATACCTGGGGATGATCCTAGATGAGTGTTTACGCTTTGGGGATCATCTTCGGTATATGGCTAAGGAGGCGCTAGATGCATTTTATGGCATTAGGCGCCGTTATCCATCCCAATTGGGGGCTGAATTTTAGGACTTTGCAGGTTCTGTATAAAGGTGTATGCGAGGCAATAATGTTGTATGCTGGGCTGTCTGGGCTCATCGGATGGTTTATAAGTGTTATCATAATATCCTGTTGCAGGCCCAGCATCTTCTGCTCTTTGTGGTCATTGGCGGTTACAGGACAGTCTCGCAGGAGGCAGTCTCTGTGATAGCTGGTGCTAAGCCGTTGGACTTGCTTGCTGTTGAGCGCAAGGAGCGGTATGTTGCCAAGAAAGCTGGTCTTCTAACCTTAGTCTGATTGTGTGAAATTGAGGACCAGGATTCATTGCGTGGCAGGCACGATGGGATGAGTCCACTAAGGGTCGGTATACCCTTGACTTGTTTCCGGAAGTTATTAGTTTATGCGCCAATAAGTGGATATCCTCCAATCAGCACATAACGCAGTTTCTTTCTGGGCATGGCGCTTTTCGGCATAGCTTGGCTAGGTTTCGTCTTGTTGAATCAGGACTTTGCCCGGAATGTAAGAGTTCCAGACAATGTAAGCCATGTGCTGTACGTCTGTCTCTGGTATGAGTTTGCACGTAACAGTGGTTAGGGAACTTGAGAATTTGCACTCGGGCCTTGATTTAAGGGTTAAGACCCGGGCAGAGTGGCAACTTCCTGGTTGCTAGCTTCCTGCGGACCATTGCATCTTCCAAGGTTGCAGAAGGAGGTAGAAGGTAGCAGCCTGGGTGGCTAGGGTTCCAGCTTCTCCAGTTATGTGGCTGGACATAGGCGATTTTGGCGACGAGCCATGGTTATTTTCTTAATACTGAGTTTGCATTGTGGCATAGCTCTGGCAGGGTAGTGACTGCCTTTTAGGTTTGCGCTGCTTTGCTGGAGCATCGGTAGAAATATCAGGCTTGGCATCTCCGGGGTCGGTTCGTTTGTGTGGGTGACCTTGGTGGTGTTGTGTCTGATATGGGCTATGATGTGGCAAGAAGAGAATGTCACGTGAACGTGGTTCTTTGGGAGGTATTAGCCTCCGTTTTGACCCTTTGTGAACGCATGTTGTATGTATAATGTTGTTGTAGGTCAAGATTTTGATGCTGTGAGCAGCATTTTGAGTGGGAATTTGATCTCCAATCGATTTGATCGTTGCTTATATGAGTAGTTAGATTGATTTAGAGTAGGCACGAGATTTCGCGCTTCCGCACTGCAGTTATGTAGTTTTAGGGCTAGTTTTAGTCGACCTAAGCCTACGGTGAGAGTGTTTGCTGCTGAGGTATCTTACTCTAATGCTAAATGTCAACTGCGGCATTTGCATCAGGGACATCCCAACCGAGGTCTGACTGATGACTGAGATATGTAATCAGTATGAAGATTAATAAGACGACTCCTGGTAAAGCCCCTCAGGGCTAGGAAAGGGAGAGGTGGTGTGGCGACCGGAATCGTCACTTGGTGGGTGTCTTCCCCTACGAGGGTTGGGATGTCTTTGAAACATACCTAATAAATCAGAATTTAGTTGTTTATCTTCCTTGGTGTGCTGTTCATTAGTTACATTTTTCAGGGTTTATTTTAACTTTTAAGTCTTTATTTAATCTTTGTATAAAAATGGATTTTTTCAGGGGTGGTAACGTTTGATAATTTTATTTCTGAATATGAGTAGAAATTAGACTACATGTTTCATTTTACAATAATAATATTGTCACATAATAGAATAAAATTATAAAATTCTTTATCCAAATTACTGCATGTTCCTTTCTCTAAGTTCTTTGATGTACTAGTGTAGTTGAAATATAAACAATAAATTACATTTTATTCCCAACCTAATCAAAACTATACGTCTTAATGTTATCTCTATGACTGTAAAGCATTGCATTTCTCTACTGGAACTTTGTTTTCTTCAATTCAAGATTTAATTTTTGTACCCATTCATTAATAATGGAGCCTCATCTCTGGTCATAATAAGTTGAATGTTTTTTCCTTTTACTCTAGTAAAAGGAGACAATTAATAGAATAAAAGGACCAAAAATTAAGTCAACCACTTATCACTATTTTTTACTGCAGATTACATTCAGTATTTTCTCAACTCTCCTACATCTAATCTTTGTACAATTGTGCAGTTATTAGCTAATTACTCTGAAAAACCTCATCAGTTTTTATTCATTGTTTCAAAAGGCTTAAAATCCAAGAAAAAATTGTATGATTCATTGCACATTACTTGTTTGAATATTAACATCATTCATCAGCTCATAAAATGAGAGGTTTTAATAAGTATAGCTTGCTAGTTTCGACATGTCCACTACAACTGTTACATTACAGATATATTTTAAAAAGGAAGGGAGGAAAATTCTCTTGTATTTGAAGCACCTCCAATCTGCTAGTATTAAATATAAGAATGAAATAAAGGAAAATTTGTTGAACATGTAATGTATAAAATTTGTACATTCATTTATATTTAAGCAATTTTTTGTTTTGCATGTGAATTTTGAGAATGAGAAAAAAAATTCGGATTCACGATATCACTAATGATTATGTTTCTACTTTTCAGAATCAGACACAGAGATGTGGTGATATAGTTTTCCATGCCTTTGATCCAGTAATTGTACAATTAAGTTTAGACACAAGTAATGTACAACATGAAAAGTTAGTGTTCAAAATGGTTTCCCCAGTAATACCTGGATTTAGTGTACCACCACAAGATCAGAGTCAAGAACAAGAACAGCAAGAAGATAGAGAACAACAAAATACTTCTGCTGCTAATTTAAATGTTGATAAAGATACAACTGAGATATTGGGTAAAAGGAAGGATGTTGCTCTAAGTAAGCAATCAAAAAGGAAAAGGAAAAAGTGATAATAAATATTGTAATAATGTTATTATTTGTGTAGAATTTTGATGACATTAAAATTAATGTTTTATTTTTTAATTTTTTTTTTATTAATTAGAACTTGAATTAATCCTTTTTAAGTGTATGGTTTATGAAATTTGACCACAAACAAATTTCCTTCTCCATCAATTTATTAATTGCCAGTTTGATTATGTGTGTCATTCTGCACTGTATGTTGTGTGTGTTAATGCATGTATGTTTGTATATGTATGTTTCCTTTGTTGTCATGAGGGCTGCCTGACTTGCAAAATGGGACAATAAAGATTGATTAATTTCATACTATTTTGTAGATTTACAGAATAATGCAAGACAGTATTCAGTGATAATATAGAATAAATTCTTTTACTTCCTTTTATTTTGGCAATAAGCGCATTGTTCAAAATGTTTTCTGATAATTATTTGGTGGTTTTTCTAATATAAATATCCACTTAATTTTCCTTTTTTTTTTTATTAAAAATATTATTAATTTACTGATGAACATTGTTATTTCAGTTAAATCTTTTTTATATGTATTTAGTAGCTTATTTATAAATAAGTAATCACATTTGTTTTGTTTTGTAATATTCTATATGATGATTATTCTTTTACGTTTAATTTATCTACATTACAATTGTAGTGTGGGTGTTTATTTAACATTTGGTTTTTGTTGTAAATTTTAGTTCTCTTGCCCTTTTTTTTAATTTTTATTTCAAATATTTAATTTTCTCTTCATCTTTTATTTTTTATGTTTACCTAAGTTAAGACTTGGCTATACAGGTTATAGCTAATTTACTGTTAATTTGATGTTCATTTTTTAGTATATATTTATTGTTATAAATGACAAATGTAACAAGAGTAATTATTTTGCACAGTTTATAATGATTGTTTTATTCAATAACTTATGTTTTAATTCCTAAATGTAAATTTTATATCACTTCTGTTGGCCTTGGTATTAGTATTTAGTGCACAATCCACACTGGAGTCTATTTTTTATACTACTGTGTTGCTTCATTTATCATAGCATTTTTGTTAGTTTACTATATGACCTGGTTTTTTTATGTAGAAAAAACCTTTTTAACATTGATAAACACCGGAAAAATTACAATAAAATCATAATTTATTTCTGGAATTTCAAAATTATCAAATTTTGTGTTGTGAAGGAAAAGGTTCTTTCTTTTTTGTAATACACTCTTATTCTGAAAATAGAGTCAATAATAAAATAAATAGAGTCAATAATAATAATAAAATAGAGTCAAAATAGAGTCTTATTCTGAAAATAGAGAAAATATGCAGTAGTTTACTGCAACCCTACTTCGATGAAAATAGAGCTAAAATACCGAGTATTCTCGTGTGTTATTCCAATAAGTTTATAAAACAGTATAAAATTAATCAAAACAATAGTAATAGTAATATTTAAGAAATGTGAGAACTGCTTCTTTTTTACATTTTATATGGATTTATTTGAATTGTTTCTTTCTATTGATGCAGTTAAGGATTATGAATATGCTCCCTGAGTTTTTGACACTATTCTGAACAATGAGTTGGTGACAAATCCAAGAAAAGATCTTTAAATGCTTGGAACTATAGAAAAGATATTTAATTTACCCTTATGTGGTAGTTAATCTATTGTTATTAAAGTAGGCAGATATATATATATATATATAGAAAGTCTTTTTTTTTTTTTTTTTTATTAAACAAAGTAATTTTAGAATATATTTTTTCTGTATTTTTTAAATAAATAATTTTTTTACATAAAAAAATGTACAATAACAACTTACACCAGTTTCCAAAATTAAATAAAATCCTTTTTTAATTCAATAAATATATAACCTGATGATATAATAATTTCTAAAGTAGTATTACTGAAAAACAATTTATGTACTTTTCACAATATATTTTTTTATAAAATAAACTTAGAAATATTATTCTTTACATTATATTCTCTTATTTATAAATTTATATTAAACTTAACAAATGTATGTTATGATTATTTACATAATATATTTGTAATAAAGAGAAAATCATGTAATTATGTTGTAAAATATAACAAATAATCATTTTAAGTAAAATATAATATATAGAACCATGGGGTATGATTCTTGGATAATGTTAAAAAAAAACTCAAAGAAAATCTGTAAATATGGCTAAGAACTCTTATAGTTTAGAAATAACTTTTTTGTAAAAATTATATATTTTAAAATATATCAGCAATGCAGTGAATGTAATTTCACATATGAATAATTTATTTGGTGAATGTAGAGCCTTATGATTTATACAATAGGATTATATTCAGGAAAACGATGAAACTTGAAATAACAAGTCATCTGTCACATAGATGGGGAGAAGTAAAGTATTTTAAGTATTCATGCTAAATTATTCTAAATAAAGATTACTTCTTTAAAGAAACATGCCTTGCAGCCTGATACTGAGCAATATCCCAGGGAAGAGATCTAAAGTTAAAAAGTCAAAACCACTTTCAGTGAAGCGACTCCTGTACATGATGGAAAATAAGAATTCTGGGTGAAGTTCACAAACTGTAGGCACTATTATGTTTACTGGTTCCATCTATAGCAGTCAAAAGTTAACACTTTTGTTTAATTAACATAACTTGGAAAACTACATTATCAGTAATAAAATGACAAATTAATTTTATAATTTAAAATGAAAGAGCTATCAACTAGTTGATTACAAATTTTAGGTCCAGAAATGTCTAGGTTTAAAAAATGTCTGAAAGAAATGTTTTTTCATTACATGGTAATGAATTTTGTATGGGAATTTAAAAATATATATAAAACTAAAGAATATATCCGAGGTAAATTAAAATGTTTCAAGAATAAATCAACAAACATAATATATTGATACAGTGTGTATTAATGTGTCCATCACCTTTACATTCATGATATAACATTACATATAGGGGTATGTATACGTGTGCTGTGTATATGTATGTTTGTATGTAGGTGCACATGCACATGTTTGGGTAGCTGAAAATTAACCAGATGATAAAAATTATAGGAGTTCATGAAGCGTTTTAAACTAAAACAGTATTACCTAAACTACAAGAAATGGGAATAAAATTTAAATTTTATACTAATTTGTTTTATATACTCGATTAAATTCAATAAATGAAACATAACCCTTTTCAAAAATGAAATAATATAACTTAAAACAATAAAGAGAGTTTAGATGAATACCATTCAATTAGCTACTAACACAAGAAGTGGAAGTAATCAAGTCATATATTTAAAACAGGTAATGCAGAAAAAAATTTAATCTATCATCTACAATTCGCAGCACCCTTATACATGTGCATTTATAACAGATTTTATATAAAATAACTAACTAAAAGTAACATTAAACAATCTGACAGGAGGCAAAAAAAAAAAGTAACAAAACACTTTGGTTATTCATTAATTGCTTAAATATAAACTATACAATTTACAACTATAAATAATAATATAAACAGTAATAACTATAAAGATAATATATTTACTACAAATTTATAAAATAAACCTTATCTGTTATAAAATTTGACAATACTAATAACAATAATACCATAATAATCATAACAAACTTTTGGTTTTTCATACCCTTATAAAATGTATTCCTATGTATAAATGTATTGTTAGTATCATGTATAAATATAAACATTCTTATATAATATAAACATAACAATAGGTTTTATATATAAAACTTGGTGAACAAATGTCAAGGCAGATTAACAAATAGAAAAAGTCGCATAACTAAAAAACCAATACGAATAATTTTTATTATATGAGAAATACCTTTTCAAATTGAATCATCCTTTTAAAATTTTATTTTATTTATTTTTAGTGTTAATTCATCAACAGGGGATAACATTGGAAAAAGAAATGGATTCTTACAGTAGATCATATTGCAGAATTGAATCTACAAATGAAAATAAAATAAACTGCTTACCATTAATCTTGTTACTGTTACTCATTCTGTGATACTACAGAACAAATCCAGTAATATGTATTGTTATAATTAATGGAATTTGAATGCATTTGTTAACATGTACTTTTATTAGTGAGGGGGGGAGGAAGCTTTTGTATTCAAGAATGAAGGTATTAACTAGACAAGATCATCTGTCTAACTTTAATAGGAAAAATTGCTGATACTGTTTTATGGCAGTACGACTGACAATTAAAGTCGCAGGAATATAAAAACCACACAGAATGATGAATATTTCAAGAATACTATTGACGTATTTGTTAATCCACCTTAAAAGCAACACCATTCTAATAAAAATGGTGATGAAATTTATTTACAGTACTAAAATTAAGGCACTCTCATCGGTCACAGATTAGTGGGGCGTTTTTTCCTAAATAAACTGCTCAGTACGTTGGGTCGTTTGTCTTTCCGTGCTGGGTTTGATGGTTGTTCGCTTTCACTAGAACTCTCACTCTGTCTGCGTTGATCATTTAATTGTACACTAGGATTTACACCGGCTTGTGTTTGGTATGTACTACCAGGTGCTGGTGGTGGTACATAAGATGGAAGAGTAGCTGAACGATTGTTGTTGTATATAACTCCTGTATTTGTACCAGTTCCACCAGCAGAAACCTAAAATAAGTAGAAAAAAAAACAAATTTATACCATTTATTTACTATAGCATTAAAGTAACACCTCTTAAATTGATTACCCATCTGAATTTCTTTTTAATCATGCTTATCCGGTTTGATTTGACCAAAGGATCAAAATGTTATTAAAAAGCAACAAGATAATATACTTTACAAAATTAATATTTTGAGAAAAAGGAAGTTACATACAAGAATTTTGAAAGAATTTGTACTCTTAATATTTTACATTATATATCATAGAAATACCATAGCAGTTTACAAAAATTACTTGGATTTAGTGTGAGGTTAACAAATAAGGGCCTTATATAACAAGAAATAAATAGCAGTAGCAGGTCTGTTAATGAAAAGTCAGTCAAAACTATTTCATAACAGAAAATGAAAACATATCAAATAAATGCTTAATCAAACATTACATAAGAGAAGATATTAACGCTTAATATAAAATTTTAAGGGAAAAAATAAATTTTCATTAATGTTTAATTTAACTTGCAAATTCTATAGTTATCACATATATGATTAAACTGTGATAGTTGTGAACAATTCCATTTTCATACCATTTTGTTCACTTACTTGTATGACAGGACTAGATCTTTAACCTTAAACAGTATTTGCACCATTTAAATACTAGTACAAAAGAGATCACACACATTATATCACCTTACATTTTCAACAGCAATTAGAAGGACTGACTGATTTCCTCAATTCACAGGAAAATATGCCATCCAACTTTAATGTTAAAGATATTACGCAGGCAAAACCACTTCAAATGTGTTTCTTTTATAACTGCTTATAGATTAACTGTGAGTGAAGATAAGCTAAGCATTGTTTAGCTGTCAACATTCAATGAAGGTTTTAGTAGCGGAAGAGACAAACCTTCAGTTGAAGGTTTTAGTGGTAGTTGACTGAAGTCATCATTCATGATGACTGCTACACTAGTAGGAGCATAAGACTTGACAGCACAGTCCATACCTCAGTATTTAATAGTAACACTTCATATAATGGCATATAATTAATTTCTTCATTGCTGAAATATCAAGTAGACAAAATAAAACAATCTACTGACAAAGATTCCTTAATAATAAATAATCCATTGAATTACAATTCTAGAGTCAAAATAATTATTTTTGTTCATAACAGAATAGCCCTATGCATAATGTGTGGTGTTCACACTATTAATAAAACTAGTTAACTTTAATGAAACATTAAACAAAAATTTGGTATTTAAATTAATTTTTAAAGACATGCATGTGTATACACAATATATATAAAATCAGTGACTAAACTATCATTATAAGCTGACTGTACTTACTGGTCTTTGAGCTGCAGTTAAATTTCCATATACTGAAAAAAATAAAAAGACTTATGTATAAAATTAAAACCAAATAAACATTATAATAAAATGCAGTATAAATTAAAAATTTCAATATTCATATTTACTACTTTTCATTAGATTTATTTGTTCATCATTGTGTAATAGAAAGAGATCTAAACAAGACATTTAACAAAAAAATTTTACATCTACAGAAAATAACTAAACATTATTATAGTTACCTGTTCCATGTCTGTATGAGTTAACATCAGTAGGCCAAGGTTCTCTGTGTGGTACAGATCTGTTAGGAGGAGCACTAACTGGCAATGGTGGTGGCATTTCTATATTTAACAAAAATATACTATAAGTAGCTACAAATGAAAAAACCAAAACAAAAGTAATAAAACATAAGTAAGTAATAATGTTATAATACTATCTGAAGGTTGTCCACAGAGTAGGGTAGTGTTTTAGGATCCCTGCTCTGGGTTGTTGAATTTGATTCCTTGATGAGGCTGAGGTTATCCAGTGGATGCTGCATCATTGTGTATGCAGATGATGGGCTTTTAAAAGTTAAAGGAGATTTGAGGAATGAGATCGAATTCAGGGCAACCCAGGCTTCCAAGATACTCCAGTTGTGGAATTTGCAACATAAGATGGTGTTTAGCCCAGAGAAAACAACAATGATCTTGCTCAAGGGCAGACAAATTGTTATAGACGACTTCATGTATCAATGGCAAGTCATTGAATTAGATATGTAATGCAGAAGTATCTAGGTGTTACCCTTGATGAGAATTTAAGATTCAAGGAGCACTTTCAGTATGTTACCAAAAAAACTTTCTTTGATGTTTGGAGAGTAGTTCACCCTGATTTTGGGCTTAATTTCAGAACCAAGTGTGTTGTATATAAGGGTTTCTGTGAAGCTATAACACTCACTGTCTGGGTTCGTCCAATGAGGTGCAAATATTATAAGATTTTGTTGAGAGCCCAGGGTCTTCTATTTTTATCAGTGATTGGTGCCTATATGACTATCTCTCAAGAGGTGGGCTCTTGTTATTTCTGATATTAAACCCATTGATATCCTTGCAACTGAGAGCCAATTATGCCATGATACTAAGAAGGTAGACCAACTTAACTCTAACTTAAAAGAAACAGATGACCAGGGTTTCTACTAATGACTGGTCAGGTGGACTGGATCACCTAATGGCCATTACATACATCGCATGGAATTTTTCCTGATGTGAGAAGTATACAGGTAGTTAGGTGGATTTCCCCCAGTTGACATATTACAAAGTTTCTTTCTGAACATGGTGCTTTTTGAGACAGGTCGGCGAGACTGTTTAGTGTGATTAATTCAGGCTTGTGACTGGAGTGTAGAATCACTGATGATGTATACAGTCTTATATGTTTGTCCTAGGTATAAAGCTAAATGTACGAAAGTAGCAGACAGCTTGCAAGGATCAATTGTGGTTTTGATCAGCAAGTTAACTGGAAAATCGTAAGGGAATGAACAAAGTTGCTGGCTTCCTAGATTCTTAGCCCTGTGGAGGATGGCTGAGGGGGGTCTGTTACATTATATATGTATGGATAAAATAGCAACCCTGGTGACTAGAGACTCGCCTAGGTGCTTACTTTACCAAAGTAGGCAATTTGGCATCAAGTCCTGGTTAGCTTAGATATCTGCTGTAAGGATGAGATCAATGTCTGGAGAACTCTGTGTGGGAGGGTGCAAGCATTGATCCCACTCCCAAAAGAGGACCTGAACAGAGAAGGATAGGATATGTTTTCATTAAAGTATATGTTTAAAGACTCAATCAAGTAAGTAATGATCCAAGTGCAGAGTGTAGTCTAATAGAAGTTAGATATAGGAAGAGATTTTGTGTTAGAGGAAGACATAGGGATTGCACTTCTGCAAATTGGTTAATTTGATAGTTAAGGATTGTAAGTTATGGTAGGTTTTTAGATGTGATTGGAAGAGGCCAAATGGTGATAGTAGTTGGTGTGTAAATACACTGATTGAAATGTCTGCTGAGGCATTTGCATCGGTAGCTTCTTGACAGGGGCCAAACTGATAACTATGTTATGTTATAAAATTTAGAGGGTGTAAAAGACAATCTCCAGTAAAATCTATCAAGGCTAGGAGCAGTGGGGGTGATATGGTGACTAGGATCGTCACCAGGCAGGATGTTATAATCTATTATGATGTAAGGACAGTACTAATAATGCAAGCGGTTGTGATAAATCAAGGTGGTTAATTTTTTAAAAAATATTTTCTTAATTAGTCACATTTCTTTAATAAAAATATTCAAATCTCATTGACTTAGCAGTACGAAAAGACTTATCTCAGACAGTCTGGAATTAGACAGGTAAATGGCAACACTAAATTCAAAATGTTTATTCTTGGACTGTGCAACCAAATGCAATTTTTATTATTCAACATATAAAGAATTCCATACATCGAGTATATGAAACTGTATTTGGTTGTCACTTCATTACAACTGCAAGAAACTTTTTAGCTTTAAACATTTACCTTGAGTACAGGAATCAGCCGAACAACAGTGTTTGGTTTTTTTTTTATTCCTAATCATTGTGATTTTCAAAACATCCCTTTATTATGTATATGTAAACATTCCTTTAGGTGTATATGTATATATATACATTCCTTTAGGTATATATATATATATATATATATATATATATATATAAAATGAGGAATTGTAGCGACACCTTTTGGCTTCTAATAAATTTTAAATACGTAGGTGTGTTAGTTTCAGGTTCTATCAGCAAAGATAAAGTACCAACAGAGTATAAATAAAAATTGTGTAGGCTACAATATAACAATTACCATGATGTGTAGGTAACTCCATCGTTGACCGGCTATGGGTTTCACCATTGTGGTGTGAAGTTATGGTGGTATCACCGCCCTGATATGACTGCGGTCTCACTAAATTATTATTATCAATACCATCTGTAACAGAAAAATGTAGTAATATCCATACTAAACAAATTATCGTAACAGAACTTATCCAATATTTTGAACTAACACTATAATAAATGAATACTAAAAAATTCCCAACCATAAAGGGAAAGGTTGTAAGCCATACTTATATGCTACTTCAGAATTCTAACCAAAGTATTTCAACTCTGGAATATCAAAGAAAAATAAAGTAAAAACTGGTACTGAAATACTATTGCTGCTGCTTGTTTAAAAAAAAATAATTACATATAAATCATAATATTTAAAAAAATAACAACTTAAGAACTAGAAAGTAGCAGAAAAGAAATTCTGAATCTATAATGCAATAAAGATAAAATAATTTATTTAAATTTTTTACTAACTTTGCTAGCTTCAGAGGTCCAACTATTACAATGTTGAATGGAGAAGAAATATGTATTCAGTTACATCATCTATCATTGGCAATAAATTATTAACTGCTTTCAGTCTTGTATGATGACACAACTGAAGTTTACACTGTTCTCTTTATATTAATGAAATGCATATACCATCATATAATTTCTGAAGTGTTTTATTATCAGCATTCAAATCTGCTTCAGTTAATTTTATTTCTTATTGGCAGAGAATAATAGATTATGTTCATTTTAAAGTTCATTATGTTATGACTGATCTCAGTACCATGTTAAATTTACCAATTCATATTTATTTAGCTCAGGTAAATGTAGATCTTAGTCAAATCCCCTCAATTTCTTTTAAATCCAAACTTTTTCTATCTAAACTGATCATGCAGTTACTTTTTATAAAAAAATAAGTAAATAGAAATGACAGTTAAACAATAAAAAAAAATAACATAAATGACACCATTCTTAAACATACTCCTACTATAAACAAAATTAGAGAATGAATAAACGCAAGAGTAAAAAACAGAATTGTTTTTTAAACTTAAAATTCAGAAATAAATAGTTTATATATTTATTCATACGGAATCTAATCACAATATACATCATGAAATAACAGAACTTTTCGTTTAGAAAATATGTCTTTCAATTTTACATATTGTTTACTTCATAGATGTTATAAGTTAATAATAGATGTAATATGAGAAAGATAAAGTTCATTACTATTTTTATATTTTTAATGGAAATTTTTAAATTAATTACAACAGTTTCAATAATATTCATACATAGTTTAGTACTATGTTTATACATTTATACAGTTTATGTTTATGTTTATACAGTATATGTTTATACAGTTTCAATAATATTCATACATAGTACTAAGTTTTGCAAAATTGGTCGAGAAGTGTTACCAAGTAATTATCATATTTACTCTTATCGAGAACTGTTATCAATCAATTTTCATGAATAGAATCTCAAAAAGATTTTTAGTTTTATCTAAACAAACATTTTTTTTTTTTTACACAGTAAATTATAACACAAAATTGGCTAACCTTGTCTAGATCTCATTTGTACAGGAATATTATGATCAATACTGTTATTAGACAGTACTGCTGCATTATTGATACCTCCGCTGGATGTTTTGACAGGTACTGGAGGAGGTGCACCCCGAGGGGGTATGACAGGAGGTCTTTCACCAGTCCCTCCAGACGAAGTGCTATTTCGATGATGATAAGCACCCTGCATACCAGAAGAACTACGACGACGTGTCAGTTCAGGCGTAGAACCACGACTGGAACTAGAACTGATATCACCGCCACTCAAAGGAGGTAATCTATCTACACTAGGTGAACCCTAGAAAGAAAATTAATATTAAAAAATATAGGATGATTGAACTAAAGAGGCATTTTTGATAGTTTATAAAAAGAATATTTCTCAAATATGGAGATTATTACTTATGTGATTTTACTGGAAATTTCTTAAAGTTTATATATATATATATATATATATATATGTGTGTGTATAGGTGTGTGTGTGTGTGTGTGTTCTATGTGTGCACTCTGAATCACATGGTAAATAACAACACTGATCCAATTCATCCCAAACAAATGAAAGAATACCCAGCTCAATATTAGTAATAATGTTTGTGTATGTTGTTTTAAGCCATTTATACCTAAAGGGGGTCAGACACAGTTTTTTATAAAACCTAACAAAAAGTAGTCTCAGGTATTAAATCTGATCTTCTTGGTGGCCAACGTATCAACATCATGATTAAGTCAATCCAACTTCTTGGAATGTATCCATCCAGATAATTTCAAATCTTTATGCCAATGTGCTTCACTTTGCACAAAATGAAGTTCTCAGTATCTTTCTCAAATTTAGGCATTAGTCATTAATTTAAAATGTCATGGGTAAATTCAGCCAGTTAAGAGTATTTTGTGAAAAAAGAACTGTCGGTCCATATTTTTGCAGGAAGAGTGCAAAATATGTTAACTTTATCTGAATTACATATATGTTGCAAAGTTTCTATAGGGTTTTTTTAGTTTCCCAAATTTGTATGTTTTTATATTGAGCTTTTCAAAATGTAAAACTTACAATTTTCACCAAAAATTAGGTGATAAAAGAAACCTTCTTCTTTGTCAACACAGAAATCTTGTCACTTCAACTTTGCAGTAATGGTAATTTTCAACTGTTTCAGCAAAATTTTCCACACGATCAGTGGAAGATATGTAATTTTGTAAATGTAGTTAAGATTGCTGAGTTGATTATCCCAGACTACATTAGAACATGATCACCTTTGTTTTTATCAAGGCATGCAAAATGGTACCTTATCAAATGTATTTAAGTAAAGGAAAACTTCTATTACATGATTAAATCAAAAAAACAATACTTATAATCTAATTGAGCGCTTCTTGACAAAAATGCATTAGGCAGTGTTGCCTGAAGTAGAAATGAAAAACTGACAATAAAGTTTTTTACTAATAAACAATTTTTTCTGCTATTCAGAAACAGAAGCTCAATTACTATCTGAGAGCTTCAAGTAAATAAATAATAAATTATTTACCTTGTGATTTTCATCATAACTGAGTAACTGCAAGCTGGGAGGTAGCTGCGCATGAAATGATATTTTATTAATCCAGTCTTCCATTTCAGATTCACTTGATGCAAGGAACAAAAATTCAGAACCATCTGTACAACACAACCTGAACACATACTTCCTCTTTGTATAATCTTCAGCTTTTTCACATTTTGCCTTAAATATAATAATAGGTGAAGTGGCAGCTCTGCTTGCTACAAAGTCATCTTGATCTTTGAAAAAACATAACAACTGGCCACACAATACTGTAAAATAAAAGGTTAGAAAAAAAATGTTAACAAAACGACAAAATTATTCTCTATTATATAAAACTAATGTATATAATACCTTCCTACCATTATGAGAATTTATGATAGAAATGTAAGCATTAGATGGCAAATATAATAAACAACCAATTAAATATTGTACATGTTTATACCATAAAATGAGAAAAATTTTTTTTTCAAATTGTGAGAAATTGCATTCAGATAATCCTTTCAAAGTTATTATTCAATAGCTATATGTTTTAGAAATATCAAGGGCAAATAGCTGCATAACTCAAAAATTGTTTTCTTGAACGATTAGCATATATTTAAAAAGTGAGCCGATTCCTTTACATTTGTTAAAAAAAAAAGGTGTAGGTGCATTTAAATTTAGAAAAAACTAAAACTGAACTTTAAAAAATATATCTCTTTATCCTCAATCATTAATGAATAATTAAACATTGCTATTAATTTAAAAGTTTTGAGTCCACTCAGATAGTAATCTAAATTTGAAAATTATTTTCAAGACTTAGTAAACTTGTTTTCAAATAAGTTTTATTGTTAATAGTGTTGTTGATTTTGAAACCAGAAAGGCAACAGTTTACTATGTACATTTTTTTCTTTCATTTATCATATATGCTATTAATATGTGGGTGGCTAATGCTATGGTGGAAAAAAATTTTATAGTAGAAAAAAGAATCATGCAACTGAGTGACAATAAAGGTACAACTTTTAGTAAAAGTATCTTTAAAAATTTTTATTTTATCTTTCCCACATAATTTTAAATTGATTATGTTTGTCGTGGAAAAAATGAAATTATAATAATAATTATCCATGCATGTTACAACATAACATTAGATTCAAAGAAATGTTTCAGTGTTGGGCTCATAGCTTCAAGTAGTTAAACCAAGTCCACATTATATAGATATAAGATTACTTAAGAAATCAACAAAAAAATATATTATCTGTCCTTGAAAAAAATTATTTCCAATGTATACACTTTTCTAAATAAAGAGTTTTATTCAACTGATGAATATTTAACAGGACTATTTTGGGAATTACATAATTCTTAGATTTTGTTTCTATCATAGTGTGATATTATACATTCTGTTTTTGTTTACCATACTTCTAATCAAGAGTATGAAATTATTCTTTGTTGTGCAGTTTTACCAATCGTTTTAATTTTTATAACTGTTAATAGCCGCTGTAATGGGCCATTCCACATTAAATCAACAAAAATAAATGCACTTCTCAGATTCATGTCCGGAAATTCAAACAAAATTTTCAGGTTTCTCTCTAGCCATGAAGTGAAAAAAAATATTTTTATCAGATTTTTCAGTCACTTAGTTTTTTGTATAGGATCCTGAAAAACAACACAAAAAAAATTGCAAAAAGTAAGATTGGGTAATTACAAAATTTCATTTTAAAGCTCTTAGAATGGGCTCTCATACCATACAATGTCAATTGACAAAGTTTTGTGATATTAGTAGTTCAACGTCACAAAGCCATTATTTGACCTTGAATATATAAAAAAAATGTACTTTTTTAAATTTGAAAAAAATATTTTTTTTTCTTACTAATGTGTATTATATGTAAACATTTCATAATGGGATTGTAATGAGATCATGTTAAAAAATAATTCTGTAATAATTAGGTACAACAGAATATTCCAATTGTTCCCTTATGTGGGAATTGCTAACTGAGATTCAATCAATGAAAACCCTCCCCTTCCAGTCTTCCAGACTGGGTCAGTTGATGAGGCAGCAGAGTAGCAGGTCATGACATGCACTCCTAACGCCAGCAGAATGTACATGTTTCATCCTGTTGAGACAAATAAAGTAATATTCAGTCTTGATTATCTCTTGAAATAGAAGGTTCAGTGGTGTACTTCCAAAAAAGGATTGGTCATATCTATAGAGTGATGCAAAAAAATTTTTTTTTCAGTCACTCTTTATTAACTGAGCTTGCCTTTCCCTATTCTGAACACTATTTCATTTTTGGAGTTTTATAAGGCTGTAATTCATCACAACCATGGACCAGAATACAGTGACCAACATGGAACCATCAACTTCTACAGCTTCAAGTAAAATGTACTGTTGCAATTCATTTGAAAAGTCATGTAATAATTCTGGTAAGAAAAACCTGAGAAGTGGAAGCAAAAACTTGATGCAAAACATCAATTATTTTTAAAATAATGCTGAAAACCCTACTTTTGATGAAGAATTTCAACAATTAGATGCTCTATGTTCCCTAGAAAAAGATGAAAAGCTATAAATGCTCTGAACAAAAGTTTGATTGTTTTAAATAAACCACCTATTCAGGAAAAAAACAACTAGTGAGAGATAATAACCTCAGGAAAATCTCTGAAAGCAGAAATAGAGTTCAGTAGCAAAATATTGAACATAGATTCAGATTCTAAATCAGATTTTGCTCTCTCCTCTGAGATTAATAGGATCAACCAACTGAAATTATCAACCAATTGAAGGACAGATTTAATACTATAAATGATAAGAGTATCAGGATGCAAATATTGACAATGCTCTCTAAAAGCTAGACTTTAAAATACATTCAAGATGAATTGAGTATCAGAATACACTGCAAGGAAAGTTTAAAGAAGCCTGGTTAAATAAAAAGGTGTCATGTCATGTCCTGATTCTAAACCTGGTAAACATTAGAGTTTGGAACAACAGGAAAAGTAACTGATCTATACGAGAGTGAGGAAAAAATTGAATGATGCCTTGAAAAAGAAAAATTTTATTTCTATTAAGATAAATCGAAGACAAGAGCATGTTCAGAAAAAAATTAATAAAACTGAAAACTTATTATTTTGCTATGTAATCGCTGTTCAAATTTTAACACTAATTATACTGTTTCATCAATTTTGCTATGCCATCTGCATACTTAGTTGCCACTAAGTTGTTTAACCACTCACTAACACCCTCTTTCAATTCATCATCACTTCCATAGCAGTTTCCGCCCAAAAAGTCCTTCAGTTTGGGAAACAGTTTTAATTCACTCGAGGTCAAGTCCGGGCTGTAGGGCAGATGATCAAAAGGCTCCCATCGAAACTGTTGCAACAAGTTCTTTGTCAATGTAGCAGAACGTGGTAGTGTGTTATTGTGCATTAGACAACAATCCATGCCGTTTGTTTTGAATGGCGCGGCGGAATTGGTGAAGTGTCTGACAGTAGGCTGTTGCATTTATGGTCTCCCTTCTAGGCATGTAATCGATGAGTAGAACACCCTTTCGATCCCAGAACACTGTAGCCATAACTTTTCTGGTGCTCAAAATTTGTTTTGCTTTTTTCAGTTTTGATGGAGAAAAGGAATAACGCCATTCCATTGACTGGTGTTTTGTTTCTGGAGTGATAGGCAAAATCCAAGTCTCATCACCAGTAACAATGCAATTCAGAAATCCATTGCCATCTTTGCCATACCGACTGAGAAAAGTTAGTGCAGCTTTTATTTGTTTCTTTTTGTGTTCTTCTGTCAAAATTCAAGGGACCCACCTTGACACACTTTTCTGTAACCCAAATCACCATTTTTGAACTTAAGCTTCGTTCATCACATTAACATAAAACTCCATAATTTGTCTATAAATTTCAATGTTGCACTCCTTTCGCATTCAAAAAGCGTATTACACTATGAACCTCACACCTGGCAGGATTATTAATTTTGTCACACAATTTAATGACGTACAAATAATCAAAACACAATTGTATGGGTTCACTTTAGCACATACTGGCCCAAGGTAAATAGAAAATCAATGACTTGGCAGCAGAGGTGATGGGGGAATTGTGCAGTTCATCAGATCAAAACGTTCTTTACTTTCGATGACATGGGTGAATGATTCGTATTTTAGCACCATATCAACTTCCCCACAATTATTTAACAATACAATCACGGTCGCCAATTAAAGTGAGAAGATGATTCACAGATAACCAATACGATATCAAACTTCTTTACAATAATTTATTTAACACAACACAACACAAACATACACTTACAACGCTTAACAAAATCTACATGAAACAAATTTAAACTTCGCGCAGCATAACGTCAGTGTCGACTCTCTCGAACATGTCACATGAAATGAAGTAATACTGAACCCAACCGCGTATGAACCAACCCACGGGTCGCTCACCTCTCTTTATATACTTCTATATATCTTTCCTCTTTATATCTTTCTAGAAATAAGTAGAAGATTCTATTTGCTTCTACTACAAATATCTTCATCATTTACAAATATAATAAACTCTAAACAATATAAATAATTACTTTAATTACAAAACTAAACTTTACAAACGTCAATTGCCAAATAAAAAGAATTTATTCTTAAGTAAAAATAACAATTCAAACAAAAATACAACTTTACTGTTTCTAGAATAATCTAGTATATTTAAGCTTCTAGTAAGTTCAAAATCTGACCACTAGACAAAGACTGAATTATTTAAATACTATTAATATACAAATGAAATAATATTAACAAAGTATTATTATTAAACATAGAAATGAAATAATAAAAAAATATTATTATTAAATGTAGAATGAAATAATATCAACAAAATATGCAAAATAAAATAATTATTAAATATTACTAACATATTAAATAAACAATGTTTATAATTTTAATTAGTTATAAATTTATTTTGTGGATTTCAATATATTTGGAAGGTACAATAATTTTTATAAAAACTTTGTACCACAACATCGAATGACCCTCATACTTCTCAATATATTCAAGGTCAAATAAATTTTTTGGTTACCTTGAATTATTAATCTCATAAAATCTTATCAAGTGACACATCTTATTAAAACCCACTCCAAGAGCTTTAAAATGACACCAAATTGAATTCTGTAGCTCTAATAGGAGCTGAGAAAATTAATTTTTTTAAATTACCTAAACCTTGTTATTGCAGTTTTTTCATCTTTTTATGGGGTCGTACACAAAAAACTAAGTGACTGAAAAATATGAAAAAAAAAAATAAATTTTTTTGGATCACTTTATAGATATGATGAATACTGCAAATTTAGTTGAAATTGGTGATGGTCAAGTTGTGAGGCTTGCTGATTTTACATGGAATAACCCTATTACTTTTTCTATTTACTGTATGTAACATTTTTGACAAACTGCCAATTCCAGTAACCTTTGCTCATATATGGTGAAGTGTTGTGTAACACTAAATAAATCTAATCTCATGTTGATCAATGAATATTTAAATGTTGAATTACCAGTGTATAAAGTTTTCCATGACCGTACAGCAGCTTTCTTTCCTCCGCTTTGTAGTTCATGTTTTCTATCAAGTATACCTTGTATCTCAACTGGTGGTAACTGATCAAGTTGTTCCAATTTTTGTAATTTACGAAAACTTTGTGTCCTCCGTCTGGTTGTAAAACTTGGTGTCCTCTTTGGCTTTTTAAGATCGACTTTCATACTTTCAGCACGTTTAATATCACCTATAAAGAGTAAAATTACGATGATCAACAAATAAAATAACAGAAAAATTGAGATATAATAATGGGCAGTAAATTTTCATCTGGATATGGTTGAACAAAGAGCAATTGATGCTAAGCAATCGTTAAGAAATGAAATTAAATCAGAAGTTTCTGATATTCTGGAAGACAACCATTTTTCAATTTATGAATTAACACTTGCTTCCATATTAAACAAAGTACTTATGTTATTCCTGTTTAAATTACACAATTTCTTATTTTCATTTTAATTAGTAAAACTATAATCTGCTGTCAAATTACATTACTTGAACGATGTGGTTTTTACTAATGTCACTTCCAAGACTAAAGGAA
>JAAAKQ030214876.1:0-11569 GCA_010016005.3 Zanna intricata | reverse complement strand
TCAGTAGAGTCACACAGCAGCAAAGGGCGCAAGCCCGTATACTGCAAAAAATAGGAGGGTATTGCACCCTCCGACATCCTTTCGTTCCGTTCCGTGAAACTTCATTCTAACACCAACTGCCACCTAGAGAAGACCTCGGAAAAGAAGATGAAAGAAGACCAAAGGAGTGGATAGCCGACTCATCGGTGGACCACCCCGCCGGAGCAGCAGGCCTGGCCGGCCCGCCGACGGAGCTGCTGGATGTGGACGCGACCTTCCCGCTCCAGCTCACCGGTCTTCCATCGCCTCAAGGATGATTTTACACATTTTTGTTAATTTTTTCGGAAAGATCCAAACTTTCCAAAGTTAAGTTTCATAACGTTTTAAGTTATGAGTTTTTTTTTTATTAAATCAACGTCACAATCACTAAAAGCCTCGAAACAACAATAACCTATTTTTTAACAAATTACAACTAAAAAGTATTTAAGAAATTGAAATACAACTTTACATGGTTTATGAGAATGGCAAGTAGGACAAATCAAAAACTTTTCATGAGATTCTGAGACCACTGGTTTCATAACTTTTTTTTTTGTTTAACCTCCAGAACCACACTTAACTATAACTTCAGAGGGATGAGATGAATGAATTGTAGCGTGTGTGAAAAATGCCATGCCTGACCGGGTTTCGAACCCGGGATTTCCGGATGAAAAGCCGAGACGCTATCCCTCGCGCCAGGGAGGCTGGCATAGGGTTTCATAACCTGGATGACTTGATATGGATTGACCACATACACTATTTAAACACTGAATTTAAATTAACACTTAAATAGACTGCACTGATGACGCAGACCATAAACGTAAATTATGCGACCAACTACAAAAAATCACCCAATGTTTTAATCATCCTGCTTAGACCCATCTGTATAAATAAATACATCTTGGTTCAACAACAAAAAGTGATGATTTGATATGAAGAGTAGAGTACGAAACTATAATTATTACATAGTTCTGATTTGCACCAGTAACTATCTAACTAGTTTTTCATATTAGGGATGTGGTAAATAGTAGGGTTCTAATACCTTGGGTTATATACAAGCTGGTCCGTTTGGAAACCGGTAGGCAAGTAAATCATTCGCCCACCGGGCTCATCTAGTGATTAACTCGTCATCGCAAATATGACGAGATAACTTTTTCTAGTTATCAACTAGAAAAATTACACTATAACCGAATATAAATGTATATTTTGAATCTACATTTCAAAATGTAGATTCGAACCCGGGACATCCCGATGAAAGGCCGAGATGCTACCACTCGCGCCACGGAGGCCGGCAATACTACATTGTAGATACCGGTGTCCTTTGGTGGTTGGGTTTCATTTAATCACACATCTCAGGAATGGTCGACCTGAGACAGTTCAAGACTACAATTCATTTATATTCATACATATCATCCTCATTCATCCTCTGAAGTAATACCTTTCGGTAGTTCCTGAGGCTAAACAGAAAAAGAAAGAAAGAATCTAAATTACCCAGTACATTCTGTATGAGGTGCTAAAGCTAAGCAGTATTATACCCAATGTACAGAATCAGCGTAGTGGATAACTAAGCACTGCATTGTGATCGGATAGTTTGGTTAGCTTATGGTTCTAAAAATATAAAACGAAACCGAACCGAATGTGTTTTGGTTGTTAAAGGTGATTCCAAATCATATAAAACTGCCTACCACCACTTTTAAATCCCGTTGTCTCCTTTTAATTGGCGCACAGTGAACTAGCATTACAGAAAGCTATTGCATAGACTAAACAAAGTAATCAAAGAGGCGCCGCGTCTAGGGAAGCGCGAGTGTAAACTGTATTGACAATACAGTTAAGATACTGAGCGATAGTTATGATAAATTTCAACCCACCCGGCTGGTCTAGTGGTTGACGCGACATTGCAAATCGGCTAATTTCGAAGTCGAGAGTTCTAAGGTGCAAATACTAGTAAAATTAGTTACTTTTATACAGATCTTAATACTACATCGTGGATACTGGTGTTGTTTGGTGGTTGAGTTTCAATTAACCACACTTCTTAGGAGTGATTGACCTGAATTGTACAAGACTACACTTCATTCACATTCATACATATTATCCTTTGAAGTAATATCTTACTGTAGTTCCAAGGGCTAAACAGAAAAAGAGAGTTATATAACTCTCTTATAACTCGAACTCAATAACTCTTATTTACAGAGTGATAGCTATAGTTGATATCGGGTGTGTTAATACTGTTATGTTAAGTTATGAGAAGACCGGCGAATACTCGGAACATTGCACATCGAAACAACTTGGTAGAAACAACAGTAGAAATAGAACTTTAGTTCTTTGTCTCTATCAGAACAAGCAGAAACAGACCCTGTCTATATAAGAATTAAAAATATTCTACGCCTAGTAGGTACTCTGGCACCAGATACTAAAAGTTTCTGATACAAAGTATCAGAAACATTGATGTACCTGTTGCGATTGGAGTAGGAATTAGGAATGAGGTAATGAAACTCATTACCTCTATAGGAATAGAGGTAATGAGTTTCGACCACACTAGTTCGAGATGTATGTTGAACCAGGTAGCGTTATTTAGTTACCTCAAAAAAAACAATATTATTTATTATTTTCTTTTAAACTAGATAAAAGGATATCTAACACTGCCGTTTTATTATCTTACAGTAGTTATGTGTATGTTTAAGTATCCCACAGAAGATGATACAAACCGTTTGATAGTTATTTCATGGAGATCGATTCAATTATTCGGCCAGTACAGGGCCAATATAAAACAGATCTCACTGAAATAAATTGCCTTCCTTTTTGAACAGTTACAATAAAATGGCAATATTCTTTTGATATTAATTCATATATACTTTATTCACGTAATTTATTACTGCGAGGGCTGTTCAAAAAGTAATGATAATAGGGACCCTGAGGGAAAATGTGTTGCGAAAGGTGGCAGCACTGAATACCATTGTATAACTTATTCTTTTAGTCAACAATACAGTTACTTTCAAGTTGAAAGTGCAGTGAGTGAACGTATTTGGCGCTTCACGTAACGTGTGTTAAATATTCGCCTACAATGTCCAGCATGAATAAATAGTTAGAGCAACGTTGTAACGTAAAATTTTTTAGTGAAATTCAGTAAGAACCAAAAAGAAGCATGTTAATTATTAACTAAGGTGTATGGTGAAGATGTTATGAACCAGGTGACCTTTTTCTTTGGCTTCCTTAATTACAAAGTTTAGTTTCTTTCAGTGAAAGATACTAGACTTTGTAATTAAGGAAGCCAAAAAAGCAAAATGGCTGGAGCTCTGCGCAGATCTTGAGAACGATCTGTGGGGATTGGTTTACAAAATAATCACCAAAAGGTTGGGAAGACGACTGCCCCTCCTCCCACAAAGTGAAGCAGAAGAAGCAATGAAGAGGCATTTTCCCTGCACCGAGGTCAACCTGGATCTGCCAACTGAGTTTGGCAAGCGCAGTTTTATACTGAATGAAATTTAAACAGCAGTTACCAGGTTGAGGAACAAGAGAAGCCCCGGACCGGACGGCATTCCCGCCACAATTATAAAGGGCCTGCTAAGGAAGATGCCGGGTCAAATTCTATCACTGTTTAATCAGCAATTGGAATCAGGATCTTTCCCTGATTGCTGGCGACTTGCAAGAACGGTGTTTACACCGGAAAGAGGGATTGAGGGAGGACACACAGAGATGCGACCGCTGTGTCTCCTAAATACATCAGACAAAGTCATGGAACGAGCGATTTGCAATAGACTCTAGGAGGAGATAGACAACGCTGATGGTCTGCATGAGAACCAATTTGGCTTCACAAGAGGTAAATCCAATCTGCAAACTATATTGAAAGTTGTCTCTTGGGCAAAGGAGACGGCCCGGGGAATCTGGAGAACCAAAGGCATTCCGGTACTGGTGTTACTGGATGTTTGGAATGCCTTTGGGTCAGTACCATGGAACATAGCCTTGAGAGCATTAAAAGATAAAGGGATAATAAGCTGCTATCTACTCAGACAGATGACTGAATAGTTTAATGAAGCGTGGACGCAAATTGAGATCTTAGATGGTGACACCGTCCTCAGGCTCCCATTGCCTGGTTCAACAGAAGTTATTGCCTATGCCGATGATTTGGCATTAATGATTGCCGAGCATGAATGCCAAATAATGAACGAGCATGAAATCATGGCTCGCAGTAATGAGGCACTTGAGATTATAAACGAGTGGATGAGACAAAACCATCAACTTGTTCCTTCTGCGAACATGAAGATACACCGGAACATATGTTCTTCCATTGCCCGAGATGGGATGCGCAAAGGACATCTGAGGTTAGGCGCCTGACGCCGGACTCTGTGGGAAGGTACATAATGTCTTCGGTGGAGGCCTATAGGGATGTGGAGAACCTGACGGTGAAGATTATCGGAAACTCATGAATACACAAGTTGGGTGATGTCAGGCAGGTCGTACCCACCCGAGACAAAGAGGAAGCGAACAGGTAACAAGGATTTTGACACAGTTCTTGGTGATGGGGTGGACAGCCCTGCCTGGGAGGTACGGTATTCTGAGGTGTGTCCCATCGATGAACAGGTAGGGACTCCACAATGCCTCATCTCTGGGGACAAGAGGTCTGCAAGATGTCGAGAAAGAAATGAACAAAAAATAAAAAAAAGGAAATGTGGAGAATATAAGAAAGAGTAAATAACAAGAGAGGCCTAAGCCCCTAATCAGTAAAAGAATAAAGAACCTTTCTCTATTCCTAGTGTCCTGCTGCAGACTCCCACTGTAGCAAGCTGTCCTTCTCTGGGTTGTGCCATACTTAATTTTTTTATTTTTAACCTCCGGAACCACCGTTAGGTTATATCTTCAGAGGATGAGATGAATGAATTGTAGCTTGTGTGAAAAATGCCACGCCTGACCGGGATTCGAACCCGCGATCTCTCGCGCCACGGAGGCCGGCCCCTCCCATACTTAATTGGAGGTCCGAGCCAGAAAGGAGGAAAAAAAAACAAAGGTTACCTTCTACAAGTAGTATAAAGCATTCGAGGACGGTAGAGAGAGCATCGCCGACGAGCCGCGCGAGGGGCGACCTTCAACGTCTCGCACCGAGATTCTACAGCTGCTGCTATTATTCGCGAAGATCGACAACTGACCATTGGAGAGCTTGCCGCAGTCTTAGACATTTTAATTGGCAGCGCATTTTCGATTGTGCACGATGATTTGGCCATGCGCCGCGTATCAAGCAGATGGGTGCCGCGGCTGCTCAAACCAGAACAAATGCATCGTCGTGTTTCCATGTGCCAAGACCTGTTATCGCGGTTTGGTGGGGAAGCAAATGATTGATTTGTCTTTTTGCGACTTCTGGCTGTTCGCTGAACTCAAGTTTCCACTCAGGGGACGGATATTCAAGAACAATCACGAGGTCGTCAAAGCTGTGGAGGCGCGCAGCAAGGAGTTTGGGAACGATGGCCTGGCTTTCGTGTTCAAAAAGTGGCAGGAACGATGGCAAAAGTGTATTAGAACTGAGGGAGGTTACTTCGAAAAAGAGCATATAAATTGAGCATATAAATTTAGAACATTACATAAAAATTTTTTTCTGCAGAGATTTTTTATTATTACTTTTTGAACAGCCTCCATACTTATACTAAGTGAAAACTAAAGTCCACAAAACTCAGAATGATTATATTTTTCCCAATCGGTTAATAATATATACATTATTAATATGAATTTAAAAATTAGAATAATGTTTATAACCAAAACGAAAGTGAAATAGATATTTATAATGATTTGAGAATCATTATAAGCTAAAAATAATAAATAAAATAAATATTGTAGAAAGTTAACGAGGAACTTAAACAATAATCGGACAAGTGTAAACATTTAAATTATCTTATGAATATTTGAACAAAACCGTGGGGGGGGAGACATATAAGGGGGGGCTGCATTGTAATATTATTAGACGCGCTGGGAACACAATACAAAAGGAGTTTATTTAAAAAGGGTAAAACGGAACCGGGATGTTAGTAGCGGTAGGGGACGATATAGCGACCGGGTGAGGTAGGAGTCGGGTTGTTTCCAGTAAATGATACATCGGATACTACGCAATATTTATGAGAATATTTTTCACTTAAATGGAAACTCATGAATACACAAGTTGGGTGATGTCAAGCAGGTCGTACCCACCCTCTTTTCAACCAGTAACATAACCTAACATAATGGTGGTGACAGGAGGGTGTTCATCGATATCGGAAGTACCGTCAAACGTTTTACAAAGCATCAAATGCAAAAAGGCAATTTTGTATTATAATAAATATCACGATATGATACCTTCTAACATATTCAAACAATTTTCCAATTCTAAAAAAGATAAAAAAAAGATTTATATGGATTTATAAAAAAGAAAACAAACATTTAAATAAATATATTTACATTAAAATAAAAAAAAAATTTTTTTTCTTTTATACATTAGAGAAGAATCTACAACTAAAACATTTCATAGTTAAAGAACACATAATACAAACACGTTATCAAATGACGTATTTTACATTATTCTCCAATCCATTCTATTTTGTGCTGTTTAACCTTAAAAGTTACGTTTTATATCTTTTTTTTTTTGGGGGGGGGGAGAAATCGCTTTCGCGTTGTTAACCCTGGTCAAAAAATTAACAAAAAACGCCCCTTCTGGGATATTAAAATAAATGTGATTAAAACTAAAACGTGAATAATTCATTAAATGTGAATAATAAAAGAAACGTTACTATTAGGATAAAACATGTAACAATATATAAAAATCAAAATATAATCAATAACAAAATAAAATCACAGTTTAAACTTAGTTATCAAATTTTATGTAGTATATTGATTCTTCTTAGAAGTAGCAATACCCGGTCTAGTACCACTTCTATCATTTCGTTGGATGTGATAAATATTCCTCGAAATTATCTACTGATAAAAATAAAGGAGAACGTTCATATAAACATAGATTCGCTTCGTTAGCGAGTGTCGACTGACGAAAGATTTCATTCTAATTTCTACGCCTTCAATAAAATTAAGCAAGACTGTAATTCTTGGAACCCAAATTAATGGGTAAATTAAGGGCTTTTTTGCGACGTGAAGAAATGAAAAAAAATTAAGTCCCAAAACTGAATTTTTGGTAGTTTTTGAGAAATATGGGGAAAAAATAAAAGAATGGAGACGTTATTTTATGTTTGGCGTAAAATAACTTTGTTAAATGGGTAAGAAACCCGTATATAAGTTTTAAATAAAAGTTGAAGAAAATTCGGGTAAATGGTATGAATAAAGTCCACATAAAATAAATACAAACGTAAGAATTTCGTTTGGATTTTAACTCAACATTTTTGACACCAATGAGATTATTATGTGTCTTTGAAAGTATAACGGTTTTCAAAAGAGGTAAGAATAGGAAAGTGAACTAAAACTTTTTCTGCAACCAACTTTTTACTAGCCCCTCTAGAAGCAAAATCACAATAATTCAATGTTTTTATTATTAACAGACGCTAGAGGCCACGTGAAGTATGGATCTCAAACCTCATTTACAACGCTGCATTAAATATTTGCTTTTCTTTCCTACTAAAGTTGAGAGTGCTTAATAAAAAAACTTGGTACACGTGGTACAAGTTTTGAAAACCAGACATTGAAAATTTTTAATTTTAGTAAAATTAAGCCTGAAGGAGCGCGGAAGCCCGAGAATCCATGAAATCGATATCCATGATATTTTTAAATATCTTTTGTACATAATTGCACTTTTATTTATTTATAAAAAAAAAGAAAAAAAAAACGGGAATAAGGAAAGCTGAAAGATCTAGGGAAAACGGGTATGCACTTTTATTAAAAAAACAAATAACGGGGATAAGGAAAGTTAAGAAAAATAGTGGTAACGGGCACCTAACTCTTAAATTTCATTAATATTTGACTTGATCCACGTCAGACTTTAGTCAACATTTTTTTCATAGTAGACTATGTTTTGAAAAAAAATCAGAATATGGAAATATTTCAATTTGTATAAAAATTTAAAGGGCTTGAATTGATGACACTAGTGATTTTTTTATTAATCCAGAGAATATCTTTAAAAATAAATAAGGATTTCAATATTTCTAGTCATATTGTTGTTTTCTAGAATCTAGGGCTAGATGAGCACAGTAAAGAGGACTGAATCATTTTACTTCACCCAGAAGATTCGAGTAGAATACGTTTTGAAAATGAACACTGCAATTTTCCGCATTAGAATGTTCTTACCAAAATTAACCCATCCCAAATAACAAACAACAAATTTATATGGGTAAACCATTTTCTTTCAGTAAGATTTTATTATTAATTACGTTTTCATAAAGGTGTATCAAGAAGGATAACATCAGCAGGATAAGAAAAATCAATTCCTTTTAAGTCACTGCCAATCAAAAAGAATTACGGTTTTGTATGATGAAGGATTTTTTAATAACGATTGTATATCTCCTACAATTTCTTAATCTCAAGTATAAGTACTGTATATCCGAAAAAATATAACACTAAATTTTTTCCCTCTGAGTTATAAAACTACAATAACTAAATATAGAGACCGATCGGAATATTGAAAATGAATACATCCCCCTCTCTTCAAAATCAAACTGGAATTGTTCACAATATTCAGGCATTTTTTTGTTTTGCTTGCTTCCAATAAAATTAGTAATATGAAGTGGAAAAAAAAACTTCTTTTTACTTAGTTGATCTACTACTTCGTTGAATTATCTGCAATGTATTTTCGAACTATACTATAGTCTCTAGTTTAATCAATTCGACCTGAATTGTAATTTTTTCAGCTAATCATGTAAATTGGTCTTCCATTATTATGAGGTTAATCTTATTATTCAATGGATCAACTTTAAATTGAAGATATTTTATGTCTCAAGAATTCATTGTCTTGATTATCAGTTTCCTTGCAATAAACAGCTTAAATTGAACTTTAAATTTCAGCACGCCGTTTAAATTCCGTAGACGTAACCAAACTATTACACGTACATTATTTCAAAAAGTTCTAATCGAGGACAAAACAATAAACAGTATGGAAGTGGATGATATGACAACTACCTCGGATCACTTAATTTTCATTCATTCTAAGGAAACCTTGCAAGTAAAATAATTTTTAGCTCACTCACATATATTCAAACCATTTTGTCAAACAAATTACTTTTATACAACTCAGGAAGGTAAATAATTATACAATTATTAAAATAGGGCTAATAAAAAGCGTACCTCTGAATATATTCAATATTAATTTAAAGTCAACTGTATTTTTATATACTTTTTTAAAATTATTTCAATATTAAAAAAAAATACTTCCATGATTATTTTTACTACCGATAATTTTAGTTAACATTAATTTTATTTGTCATTTTTATCTACGCTTAGCCGGAATGTACTTTGTAAGTTGTTTTTACAACGGGATGAGGCCATAAAGAAGATAATATCAAAATAAATTGGATTAAATAATAAACAGATGAAAATTCCGCCAATTATTTTCAACACATAATTGCCAAAACAAAGTTATTGTACGTTAAAGTAAATAAATCATACATGCAGAATTAATTATACGTTCATAAAGCTCGTATTATTTCCTGCAATATTAATAAGCAGCTGATAAAGCCTGTTGTTAAGTGCTTCCAGAGTAACTTGAAAGATCAGCAGCAGAATTAAGTTAAAGGAAGGGCAGGAGGATTCGCCAAGACTCTCCAAGGCGGAAAATTAGAATCAACTACTCGTACTGCCGAACATTATAAAGCAAACTAAACCGCGTACCTACAACAGTCCTCCTCCAACTTCTCTTGACTTGGATATACACTTTATACTATTAGCCTCTCCACTAAGTTCATCCCAATATTTGATGCACCGAATAATAAGACCGTGATCACAAGTTTTACCCGGGGGAAAAAACTGAAATAAATTCATTAAACTACTGTAGATTTTCTATCAAGGGAATTCGAAAAAACAAAATAATCTAGCAGCACGCACGCGCGCGCGCGCACACACACATTGCGACCAAACAAATATAAATTAAAACGATAATGTATCATATTCTCTAATTTTATGGTTAACTAAGAAGACAAATATAATTTTAATGAAAAAAAATTACAATCGAAGATACTGAATCAACCTGATCTTCACAAAAATAAAACAGGCAAAATATTCGTATTTCAAAATAACATATAATGTTTTAAAATATTAAGCAAATAAAACCCATTCAATAATAGTAAATTGGTTATAAAACAACAATTGTTATATTCTTTTACCGATCTCGTTCAATACAAAATTGTATAATTTAAATAAATACGTTTTACATTTGAATGATCCTCACATTTATATTTCGCGAAAGTGTGAAAAACACACTATAGAAATATCCGAAAAAACAAAGCGTAGAAGCATCTGAATCTATTTTTAGGAAATAAACAGACATCTTGAAAAAAATTACATATTAGGAAAATTTGCAGTAAACGAGTATTGTTTTGATGGAAGTACAGGTTAAATTATTATTATTATTATTTTAACTTCTAATGTATCAGAAATTACACATTAATTAGAAATTTACACATTTCTAATTAGAAATTTTTATTTCTAATTAAGTAAATAAAAATTAAATAAAGTGTAGAGAATCAGGCCGACCAATCCTGTGATATGTAGTTAATTGAACTACATAAATATAAGATATTCACTGTCCAGCATTCAACCAACGTAAAAGTAACTGACCTTTATTAGAATTTGAATCTCAAAACTTTTCCCTTCAAAAATCAGCTGTTAAAAAGTTGAAAAAAATTTATATATTTGTAGGAGAATATAAGAAATATGTTGAAGAGATAGCGTACTATGTAAAATCGTCATATGTAACAAAAAATCATCAGTGTTAAAATAACAGTACGATTTTCTACCTGAATTGAAGATTTCACATGAAAATTGTTATTGTGAGATTCTTTAATAACTTTTTTATACCAACAAATTAAGTTGTACATACACAATAACTAATAAACTTAGCGTGAAAGAAGTACATAATTACAAAACAAAATGTTTTATTTCTTATCTCGATGAATAACGGTTTAGAAACTACGAGAGAGTTTTTGAAATATTTATGATGGGCGTCTGAAAAACTTTAGAAATCTAAAGTTATGAATTTAGCATAGAACGGCGACATTTGTTCGAAAAAAAGATAGGCCAATGATATGAATAAACAAATTCAAACGAATAAATACAAGAAACCATCTTTAAAATCTATATTTTTTATATACTCGTACGTGGTCGCCGATTTTTGTTCCAGTTCGTTAACGAGTTCCATTAGATCGACTGATTTAGTATAAGAAAACTAATACAGGCAGGCCATACCGACCGTTACAAACTCCCGCCACGCAGAACTTTGGGTGCCTGATCACATCTCAATCATTCGTTCAGTTATATATACATATATATATCAGTTTGCAAAAGTATTTATTAAAATTATTTATTTATTATTTTTTTTTTTTTACGTAGGAGGAGTAAAAAGCTCTACCAGCCGAAATCTGCCCGCGCAGATAACAGTGTGGGGCTC
>JAAAKQ030214865.1:0-11569 GCA_010016005.3 Zanna intricata | reverse complement strand
AGAGATATTTTAGTAAAAATAAAAAATGTAAGTAAAAAAAGTTTTTGTGCATTATTTATGAAATGACCCTCGTATATTAGCCGCGCGTGTTATGTCTTTAGCAATGAACTTAAAGTTTATAACTAACTTAATAGGTAACTAGCTTGATATTTTATTACTAAATCACTTTTAATTGTACGTCCAGATAGCGCTATAACTATAGACAGGAAAGTATGGTAATCAGTCCAGTTTGGGCATACGTACGGGGTTTTCATCGGATCTTTACGTTTTGACACCGAAAAAGGAACCCAAAAAACCGGATGGAAATTTTCCGGATTTCGTATGTTCGGTGTCGGAAGCTAAATCAACTTATATGTCCAGAACTACTTGATTTTGACAAAACTTGGTCAGATTACTTCTATGTATGGGGAATTGATGCCATTAAATTTTCAGCTTAAAAGGTCAAGGGGGTGAGGCTGTATAGCAAGGTCAGAATCTCAGGATATCGTGAGATTATCAGGATAATTTCCTGATAATCTCCTTAAGAAAATTATCAGGACAATATCCAGATTATCAGGATTAGGATAATTTTCTAATCCTAATTAAGGTATTAATTTTCTTAGACAAATTTGTTAATTAAAAATATTTCCAAAAACTTTTTTTGCAAAATTGCACCCCCACCCCAAAAAAAATTCTCTAAATAAACTAGTGGCTAAGTGGATATAGTGTGTCATTAGTATCCCCTCTCACCGCAAGGAGGAGGGCTAGTGTAGCATTGACGTGCAGCGGTTGTAGTCGTCTTTTCTCTTTTTTTTTTTTTTAGCCTCCGAAACCACAGTAAGGTACTACTAAAGAGGAATAAATAGGATAAGTATAAATGTAAATGAAGTATAGTCTTATACAATTTCAGGTCGACCGTTCCTGAGATGTATACTTAATTGAAACCCAACCACCAAAGAACACCAGTATCCACGATCTAGTTTTTTTTTTTTTTTAACCTCCGGAACCATCGTTAGGTTAAATCTTCAGAGGATGAGATGAATGATTTGTAGCGTGTATGAAAAATGCCATGCCTTACCGGGATTCGAACCCGGGGTCTCCGGATGAAAGGCCGAGACGCTACCACTCGGCTACGGAGGCTGGCTCCACGATCTAGAGTGCTGTAGTCGTCTCCTCTTTTTCTTTTTCAGTTTCTGGACCACCGAAAGGTATTACTTCAGAGGATGATATGTATGAATGTAAACGAAGTCTAGTTTTGCAGTCTCAGTTCGCCCGTTCCCGAGGTGTGTGGGCAATTGAAACCCAACCACCAAAGAACACGGTATCCACAGATTTGATATTCAAATTCTGTAGTCGTCTGCTATGTTTTCTACCACAGGTGAGTAATAGAATTAATAAATTAATAACATTTAAAGTATAAAAATGTATTTGAATTGGCCGCTAGTACCGCCACACCCACGTGAATGAAACACGGATGCGATTTACGTAAAATCATTGAATTAAATAAACAAAAAATATTATATTTAAAAAAAATGAAACATTTTAAATTAAGTTGTGTGTGTAAATCGCGCATAAAAAAAAGCCACGTGGCGGGAAAGTTCTACAACTGTGTTGTTAGCTTCTTTTTTTTAAAAATTAATTTAGACAAAAAAAATGTTTTTAACTAAATAATGAAACTTTCAAATTATTTTTAAAGATAAAGGGAATTTCCTTGCTAAAACTAGACATCAACGATTTCTACAAAATGTTTTCCTACAGTGTAAAGTTTATTTCAATCTGAAAATATTTTAAAAAATTGAAAAAGTAATAATTATACCTCGTTTTGATAAACTGGATATGTAAATGTATTATAAAATTAGGAATTTTTTTCTTACTGTACACGTTGCAATCTGTTCAACTAGTGAACAATTAGCAACCATCCCCCCCCCCTGGGTACAATGAATGGGAATAATATGCAAGACACATAAATAAGAGGTAGTCTTAAACAGACTCATGCCGACCATTCCTGAAACGGTTGAGGTTAACTGAACCTCAACCACCAAAATACAGCGGTATCCACAATATAATATTCAAATCCGTATAAAAGCAACTAATTTTTACTAGGATTTGAAACTCAGAACCTTCAACTTCGAAAATCAGCTGTTAAACAATGATTTGCGATGAGTTTACCAGGTGGACTAAATAATGATGGGGAAAAGATTTAATACAGATGAACTGATTTAAAAACGAAATTTTATTAAATATTTCTCTCCAATACAGAAAATATATTAACTTGCAAGAAAATTACTAACAAGCACCTTTTTTATCAGCAGCATTCCAAAATATAGTTAAATGTAATTACAGATTGTTACAGTAATTTTTCCTGTCCACAGTATTATCTTGTTGATATACCACTTTTTCCACCAAAATAAATCATCCACACCGTAATAATGATTCTTTATGAGTACTAAACTAAAATTTTTATAAATTGGAGCAACGTTTATAAAAAATTCCAGTTTTTAAAAGGATAATAGGCAAAGTTTTTTTTTTTTTTTTAATAATAAGCAATTCAAAGGAAGTAATTTCAGAAGTCCTTTCTTTCAGTTTTTTAAGTAAAGGAATGAATTGTGTGGTTTAGTAGAAAAGAGATTGGGCAATAAAATATAACTATCGAACCATCCATTTTTTATTATTATCATGAACCATAAGTTTAAGCTTCACTTGCAAATAATAGCATGCGTCTAGTACGAGTCAAAACTTTTGCGATATAACGATAGAGAGAAGAACTTACTTATTCTAACTTTAACTTCGTAAAATATTTTAATCATAACTGTAATTAAAGTTATGTCAAGCGACACAGTTTTCTTATAAAATAAATTAAATCGAATACGAAAGTCATTTTTAAATCGAAAGACAGGACTATTTTTTCTTCAACAAAATTTCAAAATTGAACTCAATAAACCATTCGTAAGTTGAGTAAGAATCTAGGTGAAATTCTGAAAATTTGACTTAGAACATACAACTGTACACACGTTCACACACACACGCGCGCGCACAGGGAGACGGAGAGTGAGAAAGCAGGGACAGGGACAAACATCAAAGTAAGATTCCAGATCACCAGAACGTTTTCTTTGAAATAGTGGTAAAGAAAATTCTATTTATTGCGATCCCAAAATCACACCTACAGAGTGTCCCGAAAGGTGTTACTAACTATAGGGACTGAATCAGAACATCAAAATAAACAAAACTAGTCAATTTCGCTTAATTTTCACTCTGCCTGACATTTTGTTATTTTAATAAAACATTATATCTTAAGAACGGATAAATATTTTAATGAAATTTAGTGTACGTGTACCCAGTACTATTTTCTATTAAAAAAAAAGTAAGTATGAAAATTTCAAAATGGCGTTATTTAAATTTTCTTAATCATTAATAACCCATATTACTTTTATTAAATAATGTTTCATTAGATAAAATTTTAGCTTTTTTTGAAAAAAAAATTACATCTCATTGTTCAAATCAGTTAATAAAGAACTCAGATACTCCTTGAGTTTAAAAAAAAAAAAACAGTATGACTATTTTGTACCTATTTTCATGCATGTTTGCGATTTACTTTCATAATTTCAAACAAAAATAAGTTGTTTATCAATCGATTTGAAAAAATAAGTAAGATATTTATTTTTGTAACATTTTCTTCACGATAAAAGGCTTAAAATTATATCTAATACAATATATTCGATAAAATTAATTTTTATGAAGCCATTACTGATTAAAAAATTGTAATGGCCGCCATTTTGGATTTTTCAAAGTAAAATTTGAAATTTTATTTATTTTTTAGTACGTATTGTTGCGTAAATGTAAACCTAATTTCATTAAAATATCTCAAGATATAAAATTTATATTAAAAAAAAAAAAACACACCCAAAATGGCGGAATTTTTTTTTAGTTATGATTGAAAAGCCGATAGTTATGTAGCAAAATGAGAAACACTTTCACACAACAGACTTTTATTGACAACAGAACTAGAAATAATATAGATACGATGTTCAACCATCTTTAATCTCTCTGTTAATAACAGAGAGATCATAATTCATTATGACCAAGGGAGTAAGTTTTTAGGCTGTGAATTTAAAGTTCTGAGTTCAACATTGTGGTACTAAGATAATACTGTACCGCTAAATACGATTCAATTCACATGAATCACACACATTCACTTTTCGGCAATTGAGTTTAGCTTCAACCAGACCACACGTATATATATATATATAAATATTCACCTTTCAGTTATATTGAACTTGTATACTGCATGTAATTAATAAAAACAATACAAGACGTAAAGAAACTCATAAGTTTATGAAAAATACATTTCTTAAACTTCTAACAATTAACCAGAAAAATAAAATTTAATGCGAACAAAATACACAGTTATAACGTTAATGATAAACAAAAAAAAAAAAAAAAGAAAAGAGATGATAGAAAAATCGGCACTTTCCAGTTTATGTTTATGTGTAAACATAAACTGGAAAGTGCCGAGATCGGTTAATAATTTCTCAATAAAAGAATATCTACCAGCGTACTAGTTAATTTCTGCTAATTGTGCCTAGTAATTGTGAAATAAATTTTTATTTACATTACGTATAATATACCATATAAAGATAATGTCAATACATCTTAAAAGATTTCAAAGAATTAAAATATTATATTAGAAAAGTAAAAAAAAAAAAAACAAACCAAATGATTTCGTATGTGGAATTTTCTAGATAGAAAATGACTATAACGATTACAGAAATAAAAAATATTTCTAAATTGTTAACGTTATTAAACTGGTTACTCACCTTGTGATACTTGTTAGAGGAAAGAATTTGATACTAAATTTATGAAAATCGAAGAGAAATTTTGGAGTTACAATGTCACAAAACAAATAGTCTACATTCCTATACACATTACTTGATATACGATTACAAATTGTGGAAAACAACACTCACTGTATTACATTTCACAGTCTATTAAAAAAAAAAAAAAATTACTATTCATGAAATGAAACGTTTTTGTTCTATTTTTTATTTTTAACCTCCAGGACCATAGTTAGGTATTACTTCAGAGGATGAGATATGGATGATTTGTAGTGTGTGAAAATGCCATGCCTGACCGGGATTCGAACCCGGAACCTCCGGATGAAAGGCTGAGACTTAATTATTAATAATTATAATAATATAATTATTATATTATCAGAATATAATAATAATAACAAATCTTTATAAAAAATAAATATTTTTACATACATATTATTTATAATTCATCTCTAAACCGAAAATTTTAAACAATTTATAATTTGAAAAATTTTAATTATTCTAAAACAATTCTTTTTTCTTTTTTTTAAATAAGAAACATCACAGATTTACTACATAACGGCAACCTACGTGACGGAATATTAGCATCTATGTATTCCATCCGGAAATTTATAATTTTGAGATCCGTTCAGGATCGGTATTTTTAAAACCTAATGAAATTTATCTCTCACTGCCAACAAAAATTAACAAAACTTTAACCGATAGTGCATCTGTATTTGAGTACGAGAATAAATAAATTAGATAAGAATACTCTATTTCATTTAAAAAAAAAATTATCCTGAAACGGGGAAAACTATGGAAAAAATATTAGAAGATTAGAATAATATGACAGCAGGAATAAAACAGAACAAAATACGTTCGAAATATTTTTTTTTTATTTCCAGGATTGCTTTAATTACGAACTACTTTTAATGAACTTGCTTTTTATTACAAAAATGTTTCATTAATTTACAGCCTAAAACTTCCATTTTATTTTTTCATAAGTTTAAAAAAACATACGGGTATAAAAAAAAATAATTATTATACGTAATGTAAATAAAAATTTATTTCACATTAACTAGGCATAATTAACAGAAATTAACTAGTACGCTGGTAGATATTTTTTTACTGAGAAATTATTAACCGATCAGTAATTTTTATAGATTTAAACATCAGTAAACTAATCGAATATAACTGATACAAATTACCAATCACTTATACAAATACAATCGAATTTAGTAGCAAAATTTAATTAATTTAAAAATATTTATTAATTTTAATGTTAGACGAATTAAAATTTACAATAAATCAATTAATTTTAAACCATTCATCGATTTCCTTTCTCAATATTTTAATTAGAAATCCGTTTGTATGGTAGTAAGAAAAGAATTAATCAGATTTAATTTTGTACTAATATATTATATACTTGTATGATTTTGATTTTATGATTTTTGTATATTTTCCAAAAGTGTACGTTGAATCTGTTCAACTAGTGAACAAAAAGCAACCCCATTCACGGCCAAATGAGATGAGGATGATTTGTATGACATATAAATGAGGTGTAGACTGGTACAGACTCAGACCGAAGATTTCTGACGTGTGGTGTTAATTGAACCCCGACCAACAAAGTACACCGGTAACCAGTATTTAAATTCGTATAAAAGCAACTAACTTTTGCTAGGATTTCAACCTCAGAATCTTCGATTTTGAAAATCAGCTGTTATACAACTGATTTGCGACGTCTAGTTAACCACTAGACCATCCCATACAACGTTCAATTAATGGTATGATTATGCGATTATATATTATTGGTGTGTATGCTCTCAGAACATAAGGGTGATTATACGATTTACAGTACGTATTTGCTATGATTTAAATTAATATATGCAATTAGGCTTTTAATGTAATAAATGTGAGATAGAATTAAAAATAATGTAAAATTCCTTAAAAATTAAGGAATCGTGTTTTTACTAGTGCAGATCTAATTTTATTTTTAAGGCAAAAAAAAAATTATTTTCATTCGAAGGTTATTATTTTCATTCCAAACAATCCGTATTGAAGCAAAGGTTTTTTATGGTAATGTTCTGATCATCAAATGAGTCACACTATCATCATTTTAAATATTCCGGTATAGAAAGAGTTCCTTTCGTTGACAAATATTATTATCAAATTAACTTGCAAACAACACAATTACAAAGAAGATAAATGATAATTTTCTTCAATCGATAAAATAGAAAGAAAACAAGGAAGCAAGATGGGTATTGGTTCATGCAAAAACAACTGAAGATATAACTTGGGAAACGATCATTTGAAAAACAAGAGAAAATTACTTTTTTTCTTTCCTAATTAGACTTCTTTCCCGTTTATTTGACAATCTAGAGGACGTCAACTATACATGTTTATGTCGCCAAATATACTATAACATACAGATACTACTTTTTAATACGAGTAAATTCCACCTGTTTACTGTAACATAGTAAAGGAAAGTCGTCCTTATTAAATATTCATAAACAACTGACATATATAAAACCTAGTAATATGACGACAAACAATAAAAAATTTAATGAAATAAAACATGCGACTGTTCTTGTATACTTACACACTACAGTAGCTAAAGTAACGGCAACTGCAATGAAAAATCAGTTCGTAGACGAAAAAAAAGAGTACACATGAAAAATTAATATCGATAAGAGTTTTAAATTTTATTATTTAAGTTATAAATCGCGAAATAATTTTTTTTTTTTTTTATTACTATTCTCAAGATCAAATCTTTTCATCAGAGAAACAAGTACAGAAGGTGTTCTCACAGAAAGGGGAATATTATTATCTTTAAGATAATAAAATAATTGTATTGTAACAAAAGAATGTTTCCTTTTAAATAATAGTTTGAAGTTGTTCTGTAAAAAAATTTAAGAGAAATTTAATCTATTCCTTGAAAATTCTGTACAGGTGTACAATCAGTTCTTAATAATTTCGCCTAACCGTACGATTATTTATCGCTCGCATTTTTTCCCCAATCAAGTAGAAAGATTTCCATAACCAAAAAATAATTGATACCATCAATTTCAGAGAACGAATTAGTTATCAGTAGCAATAAGATACATTTTAAATCATAGAATCTTATCTAAGACGCTGTTGTCAACATCCCATTGAATCAGTCCTCCTGCTATTTGATTAATTGACAGATAACTACATAGTGACCGAAAACCAGAATAAAAAATCCTGTTACAATTATCGCGATTACCATTAAAGCGACGCCTAGAATAAAAGAGAACAAACCATAAAATAAGCCGCTTCATATAAGCTTTAATGAAGCTCATCTATGACATTTTGATGAAGAAATAAATTTTTGTCGTAGATATTTAAATATCAGATATATTTGTAATTAAAAAAGTTTGTTTTCCTGAACCAGTTTTCCAGCTACTGCCGGATCTGGGTATAAGCGCATAGATTAGCAACCGCTGAAGGTGGTACATGCTTTTTCAGAGATACATCCAAAATGCGGGTAACACACATGTTACAGAGACCAGATGCTAAATCAGGTGAGGTGATCAAGGAAGTGTCAAATGGTTTTTTTTTAACCTCCGGAACTACCGTTAAAGGTATATCCTCAGCAGATGAGATGTGAATGAATTGTAGCGTGTGTAAAAAATGCCATGCCTATCCGGGATTTGAACTCGAGACCTCCGGATGAAAGGCCGAGACGCTACCCCTCGCGCCACGGGGGCCGGCATCAAATGTGATGGGTGAGGACGACTAGTCAATCTGTTCTACCCGCTTTATTGTGAATTTTAATTTATCTGAAGAAGGGGACCCAGATTTTGTTGTCCGTTCGGAGGATTTTGGTCGAATCGCGGTCACCTGTGTTTGATGTTCCGAATGGCAAGATTGGAGCTAATACACAGAAGAAACTGATATACCTTTTTAAAGATAGATAGGAGTTGTTGTACTCCAAGATGGAAAGAGAACACAGGATGCTAAACAGGTGTGAAACATTCGCTGCCGGCAGTCACTGAAAGCGGAAAGATTAAAAGCATGGGAGAGAACATATGCTGATCTCCGTACCGTATAAAATCTCTCGAGAGAGGAGGTGGGAGAGATACTATCCCTTAGGAAAGGCACGAATGAGTAGCTTCACATTCTTGTAAAAGGGACTGGGAATGCTGAGGAACTTCGAACGGTACTGAATTTCAAGACTGATGGATTGCTAGTTGGCATTAAATCGACGGATAATTGACGAACTGTCGTGCATTTGAAAGACATATCTTCCGATACAACAAAAAGGAAATCAACGATGATTACCGCGAGTTGTGGGGAGAAAGGAGTTCAAGATATCATCAATGCGCCAGGAATGTTATATTAGTGTTAACGAATTATGGCGGCGCAAGACGTTTGGTTAAACAACGAGTGAGATTAGGCTGGGTTCATTGTCAGGCCCGTATCCGTGAGGCTGAACCTAGATGGTACAGATGTTGGAGCATTGGCAACAGAAGAAATGACTGTCGTGGACCCAACAGATCTGAATTATGTTTTAATTGTGGCGGGGCAGGCCACAAAATTAGCGATTGTAAAGAACCAAGGAAATGTCTTGCTGTGAAGGAGTAGATCATAGCAATGGAGGATCTGCGTGTAAGAAGAACAGAAATGTTCTTCTTGCACGTTCTGGGTTCATGTTCATGTTACATGTTCTGGATTCAGGGCCCCATCACGTGCATCCTAGTAGGCTGAAAGGCCTTCAGTGGACGGACTGAAGTGAAATCGCGACGGGAGAAGGACGAAAATATCTTTGGAATCTCCCAAGAAATAGTCCATGTAAAATACTTCAAAACCCGATCTACAAAGAACCTAAACTCAATACCAAACTCCGTCCACTTTAATCTAAAAACAAATATAACAGCCGCTAAAAATCATATAAATAAGAGCCATTAAAAATTAAATTCCCGTCAGGTAATTAGAAAGATCCACTAGCAGCAGGAGCTGATGTCCGGGCTTTGCGATGAATACGGGTATAAAATATATCTCCTTGCTCTCCATTCCATTCCGGTAGCAACTCCCTCCCTCTCTCTCACACGCTCTTTCTATCTCCCCCTCTCACTATCTATCTATGTCTCTCCCCCCTCTACCTCTATCTGAACTCAAGATTCATGACTCTCACTCTATCTTAGTCAGCCAGTTAGACACCTGTGCGTCACCAGAAAAAGGAAGCAGGTTTAGTATCCGAGGCCATCCAAAAATGCTCAAAGATGTTAATAGCACAATTTTATCGTTCCTGATGAACTTCTACAGCGACTACCAAGACGTCTGCCACGACTTCAATCGATACAATTATATAAATATATATTAATTAAAGGTTCACAAGTACAAATTCAATGTTAATATTACCACAACTCTGGGAGAAGGAATATCCACTCAACCCCAGAGGTTTAACAAACTCTTCTTTTATCAATTTTTTTTTTTTAAATTTAGAACTTGATGATTTTTATCCTATTTTTAATATTATACATCATAATTTTATTTTTTTACTTTCAAAATTTAACTTTTTTATTGATTTCACTTATTTTCATTGATTCAATAAATTTGTATTATTTAATATTTTATATAATCAATGTAACAGCTTCTTTTTAATTAAAAAGTTTACCTCGAACCATATCAACATTCTAATAATATTACTCTTTATTCTCTTTTTTATCAATGTAATTTGTAACTATCATTTCAATTACAGTATATGAATATAATGGTATATTATGATTATAAAACATTACCCTATTATTATATACTACGTACTACCGATTCGTAATATTATATCGTATTACTGCATAACAAAACGATTTTAAACATTTAGAAATGTTGTCATAATGCCATACAGCAGATCTTTATGAAAAATATGTTAATGCTAATTGTAAATTCTGAACAAAGACCATCTAGAAAGTTATATAAAACATTTAATAAAAAAAAAAATTATTAATTCAGAAGTTAAAAGTAATTAATAAAATAATAACACTGATAAGACAAAACTTTCCAACATCATTAACTCAATAATTTTTCACTAATATTAAAGAAAATATCGTTAAGTAAGAGAAACTATGAACTAAATGTTACGTAACTATTATCTATAGACTACATGCGTTCAAAATAATATTTTTACCAATTATTACAAATTGTTTTAAACAATATTAAACTACGTATTACCACAGTATTATTAAACCACATACTTTTTATACGCGTACGTTAGTTAAAGAAAATCATCATTATTTTTTGTTTCGCTTAATGAACCTTAAACTTTTTGTAAGGAATAAAAATAAAACAAATTACACCGCGAGATAAGATTTTTAAAAATGTCTTATTTATTACAAGATATTTTTTAAAAATCATACACGCATTTTTACATTCATAGTGACGTAAAATCTAACATAACACAATTTAAATATTCATAAAAAACATAATAAAGCATAGAGAATAATGAACAACAGTTATTATAAAACAATGCAGTAAAAAGAAAAACCCGAAAAGCCATTAATAAGTGAAATAGCAATAAGCGGAAATGAATAATCAAAATGTCCTAATTACATATGCAATGAATTAGAAAAATAATACTAAGCATATATTTTTACATAGTTCTTGTATATGTAAGTAAAAACAAAAAATATATATATATACAGAGTGTATCAAAACTGCACGGCAATCTCTCGGAAACGGATTCTATTTTAAAAATAAGAAAAAAGTTTCCAATAAACATATGTCTGAAAACGTTTTGTTAGCGAGTTACGGCTAGCGAAAGATTT
>JAAAKQ030214832.1:0-10174 GCA_010016005.3 Zanna intricata | reverse complement strand
AAATTAACAAACAACTCAAAGGATTTGAAAGCTCAGTAATAATTTCTTGAGCTCAAGAAAAATAAAAAATCTCAAAATTAAACTAATTTAAATCGTTAATAATTTATAGTAACTTACTAAATTAATCCTTCCTTTTCCTACTTTTAAGGAAAAGTCATGATAAACATAAATTTAGCTTAAAAATACTACAGAATGTAACTCAACATAATAATACTTGCCTTCGCTGAGACTGACTATTACTGCAGCTGTTTGAATACCCAGAATCTGAAACTTTAGTGTTGTGAATTCCAGTCTCTTCCATATCAGATCTAAAAGTAACAGTAACAATAGATTTTTTTTCAATTTATGCAAAAGTTATAATAAATTTTTTGTTGTTGAGATTTACATTAAATAAAAAACATGTTCACATTAAAATCATCAAACATGTAAAAGTTGTTTACATTCATTTATACAAGTACCTATGTAAAATATTGAGATTATCAAAGTGAACTAAGAACATTTACTGTTGCTGAAATTCCATACTACTTTTGCCACATTGTAAGCCCTCTTTATGGGTAAAATACTTGATATTAAGTTTAAGTTGCATATGCTGTCAGAATCTTTCATCTGTTTTAAGATTCTAAAAAAAAAGATCCAGCAAGAGCCTGACTCAAAGTTAGGCTGAAATCTTAGCTTGGTAAGGTACTGCCATTTAAAATCTCTTCAAAAAATATCTGAAGATATTAATTATAACTGTAAAACTTGGTTAAACAAACCACAAGCTAGTGTGCATGCATGGTTTTTTATTATCTCAGGAGGCATATCAATCTTACAGCAGCTAACATGTGTTTTACTGGTAACATATGCACCTATTCCATTCTTAGTTAATGCACAATGATGGAACATTTTGAACAATATTACTGTTTTAAGTTCTGTCAAAATCTTTGTGACATTAAAGATAAATTATTTATAATATTAGGAGATTCCAGAAATTAAATTATGGGAGTTACAGAAATTAAGAGCAATTATTAACTGTATTTAAAAATTTATGATATGAGTGACTGGTGTTCAACAAGCCAAAATACATTTCAATATCAGCATGTACAGTTTGAAAATGGAAAATTGCCAGCAAAAAATCCAAGAAATTGCAAATTTGGGACTAGCAATGGTTCCATACACATAATTTTAATGTTTGAGTCATCAAAATTTATGGTCTAATTAAAAAAGGTCATCAATATATTCTGTAAGTTTATAAGGAAATGGGCTCAAAAGACCCTATAAACAATTTCTTAAAACAATAACAAAAATGAATAGTGTTTATTTATTAATGCCAGGCTTGAAATTTAAAATATCCTGCTATTATTTGAAATAAGAATGATCTGCATTATGTGATTTAATGAGAAAATTAGACATTATTAATTGAATACATAAATGATTATTTTAAGCCAATTGAGTATTTTATAAAATGATGTTAACTAAAACGAAGGTTTTTGAATGTTCTACTTGTTTATTGTGTCTTATGGTACTCTACAAGATACCACATTCTTTCTGATAGAAATCTATCAAGATAAATTTACAATTATTTAAAAAAGAAATTTCAAAATATTTGTTTATGTGTTTGAAATATATATTTGATTTATGGCAATGAATTAAGAACAATAAAAAAGCAAAAAGAAATTTAAAAAAATAAAATGTTGAAATGTAAAGGTAAAGAATGTTAAAAATCAATTAAGATGATAAATACAAAACATAAATTTTAAGGTGGAAAAAAGTAAAGTTTAAGGAAAAATCAAATAAAATGGAGAAATTTATTAATTTAGGCAACAAAAAATAAAATATACATGGAATGCAGAAAACTGGGGATGTGTGATGTTCTGAGATTAAAACTGTATTGCTGGAGAGAAAGACATAAAATTTCATTCAACTACTCAAATGACTTGATAAAATTAAACTTAATATATCACTATGTCATTGTACCAGAAAAAAATAAATCATACTTTCCTAAAAAGTTTTTTTGTAAGTAAAATATACAAAGGACCTGTGCCCACAAGCAAACAAACAAATAATTTAATGAAAAAACAAATATTATTAAAATTAAATATAAAATGTGTATTAGAATTTTATCTGAGGTGAGAACAATAACTTAATACTTAAAAAAAAAAAAAAAAACATGTTTTTAATTTGAAAAATATTTCTAGTACAAAAACAGAATAGATTATTAGTATTCCTATAGTTAGTACCAAAAAATGTTGTATCATTAACTTTTTAATATTGCACAATTACAAAATATATTAAAAAAAAATATTTCAAAAACTATTTACAGAGTTCTGGCATAGTATATTGTATCGCCTTTGAAAACGTTAAGATAATACACAAACACTCTCATATAATATGGATTACGAAAATACAATTTTGCAACACAATTCAATTACAAAATCAGGCAAAAAAAACAGCACTTTGGATCTTTTTTTAAAAATACATTTTCACTTATGTGACTGATTTACTAATAATTTACACAATCATTTTCATAAAAACTTGTTTTAACTTTATCTCCCAGCAATAAAATTAAAATATTAAAACTGTGATCTTACCATCTATTTTTTTTTCACAATTTTCTTAAAAATATAAATAACAATAAATTTTTTGACCGATTTTGGTAGCACAAATTCAATCTACTGTGGTATACACATAGCACACAGCTGCGGTGTACTGTTGTATAGCTTGTCCAAGCCGAATTGGCACTGATCTGATGAACACCATAGTTGTGTATATTGCTGCCTAACGAGCAGGGGTTTATAATACTACTCGAATAAAGACAGTATGTATACAGTACGAGTATTGTTTATTCCAATTGATGAACAAATTCACGTCTTGTATTTATTAGTTGCTAATTTAATCCCGAGTTTATATATTATTAAATTAATATCCAAGCCAAACATCCACTAGATTGATGACCATTGTTTATGCTACGCTCTCATCTTTGTTCTGGGAGTGGCGAACAACCGTTCGTTAGCCTAGGCTACGAGTCATACATAAGAATAATTTTTTTTATTCAGGTTTGTGAAAATAATAACCGAGCGATGTATTATTATAAATATTCAAGTGAAACACTAAATCTCTATTCAAACCGTTCCTGATTCATTCAGAGACTAACTTGTTTTTGTAAATAATTCCGTTGTATTCGCAGTTAAAACTTGTCCAGTTAATTGCGTGTATACAAAGAGTAAGATTATCGTCCGATTATAGCGTTCTTTGAGTTTCAATTCTTGAAAGTAATTCTTAAAAGTAAGTCTTCAAGTGAAATTTTAAAAGTAATTAGCGTTAAATTAGTAAACTTTTGCCGGCTCTGTTCTTATGGTAGTGAATCGATTTTATTATTTTGCATATTATATCTAATTTACGTGGAAATGATATTCACCATCAAAGGAAAGCCATTACATACAACAATTTTAATCACACGGCAGGAAAAGCTGCAGTTGGAATGTTTGTTAGTGATACCAAAAAAGCTGTAAAACGTGTGTGTGGCACAAGAGTCTCAAAAAGAACAGTTTAACGAATTACTGGTAAATAGCTTCGGAAAAAATTCAGTTCTCGCAAAGGAATAAAACGCAAAAAGGAAGTGACAAACCCGGACAATTGCCATTCGACGTAAACTGTTAAAATTTTACTTAAACGAGAGCTGCTTGCCTTCTCTGAGGAAATTTAGCGCAAAACTAGAACGTGATGGGGTATTTAATGGGCAAAAGAGTAGCTTTCGGGCATTTTTGTTAAGCATGGACTTCAAACGAAATAGAATCAGAAAAAACAGGGCAATTCTTATTGAAAAACATGATATTCAGTACAAACGGTTTGTGTATTTGAATAAAGTTGAAGAAGACGTAGATCGAGTTGAAGGAAGACCAATCGTCTACGTCGAAGAACTATTTTAATTTATCACTGCCAACAAAAATGTTGCCAAGCTTCAAATGCGCCGAAGTGCCAATTTCAAAAGGAGAAAGGATAATTATCCACGCCGGTAATGAAATGGGATTCGTTCCCCACTGCTTGACAGTATGGAAAGCCAAATGTCCCTCAGGCGATTATCATTTTCAGATAAACTGCAAAATGTTTTTAAAGTGGATTGGAGTGCTTGTACCCCACTTTTTAGGTCATTCATCATGCATAAGAAAAAACTGGCAAAAACATTAAATTTTTAATTTGAAGCTACGACTTTCAAAATTCGGATTCGGTTGAAAAGTACTACATTTTCCCAAAACTTCGGTCGCTACTTTTCAGAATTTTTAGTAGCAACTGTACACCCTAATATATATCTCACTTATTTAAAAAACAAATAACGTGTTATCAACTAGCTCCAATCGGTTGTTACAGTAGGTAGAACACTACGTTTTGTAAAATTATGTATTTCAAAGTGTGAATTTTAGATCCAAATTACCGAAACAGGCTAGATTATCTTTCACTGAGAACATATTTATATAAATGAGGTTACATAAGTTCAAACGGAATTTTTTTCACTCAGCAAATTAGGGGCATCTTACCGACTTGAAAATGTTGCTAAAATGTGTTATCATCATGAGCAAGTCTATATGCAAAATTTCAGAGCGAATGGATACGTGGAAGTACTTCAAAATTCGACTGAAAGATTCCGTACTATGAATCTCACATACATAGTTCAAGAGCGAGTTAATATGAATGGTAATAATAATAATAATAGAACAAGAAATGTAAAGGTAATAATTATATTTAACTGTTGTGTAACGCCTCAGTTCCCTATTCCTGAAATCTATTTCGTGTAAATATATCCTTTGATCATTTCATAAGCTTTTGTAAGGTTCTACTGGGTTCTTTGTTTAGCTGTTTAGCCCCCATCACGCCGTGTTACTTCTTCAAGGTACTTGAAACTGTCAACTATTTTAATTTTAGCGTAGGTGCTAATATTTCGATACATTTTTTATGTTTGTTATGAGCTCTTTTTTGATGAGTTTGTTTTAGGCATATTTTCAATGTCATGATTACTCTTCGGTTGTTTTTAAATCTCCTACTAGAATTGCGAGAGCGTTTTCAAATGTCAAGCAATCTAACAAGAGGTATTTTCTTTAATCTTATTTTATCAACTTTTTTCTTTGCACTATTTTTTCTATTCACTAATTGACATTACTACTAAATTAAACAAAATGGGCAATAATTGGTCTCTTTGTCTTACTCCTGTTTGGATTTTAAACATCTCTGACAATTTCCCTTTCGATTTCGTCTCTGTTGGCGTTTCCTTTATGAGATGTATGTTTGTTATATTAATATTAATAAAAAAAATAAGTATCTTTCATTAATCCCCGCTAAATTATTTTTTTGTAACCATTTTATTATCGGGGCACATTTGTTTTTATGTTAATACAAATATTTAATATTTTTCGGCATTAACATAAAAATAATCACTTTTTTTAGTAATTAATTTTGCGATACAATTTTATTTAAGGCTTTATCAGTTTCCCTTGATTCAGTTAGCCAAATGCTAAGACAGTTTTTTTTATTTATTTATCCAACTGCCAGAAATAAGCTATATAATATGTAATTATATACAAGTCTGTACGAAGTATTTATTTATTAATGAAAATGCGCTACTGATCGCCCAATATGCTTCGTATTTGTTTATTTTTTCAAAATTACTATGAATTTTTATTTATTTTACTTATTCTTATAAAATTATTACATATTTCATGAATAAAAATATAATTTTATACTAAAAAACTTTCAAATAAATATAAAGGGACTAAACTTTATTTCTAATTTATAAGTGTATTTAAAACAGTGGCTGTTTTCAATCACTGTCAATCAACGGTTCAACGATAACAATAAAAAAGTGACTAAATTTAATGTGTATTGCATATTAAGGGACATGTTTGTCAATCATCTTGTCTTTAGTGTAACTGTAATCTTTTGGTAAAAATTCACAGCCTTTTTTCCCATTTCGTAAATTAAGTACACAGTTTAATGGATACACTATATTGTTTCATACTGTCAAAATAAAAAAATGAAAACTCTTTTAAAATTGTTTAAGTTAAAAATTTCATCCGATATTTAATTGCAATCAACTGATAACTATTTAATTAAAATTTAAAACGGAAAGAAATGTTACCTGAAAAAAATTCTTGTTGGAAATCTGTCATTTTTAAAAAAATTCTTTCTTTCACGATTTCCGTTACCCATTTTAAACGGATAACAAATTTTAGTAACAAACCAAATTATTTTAACACAAAAGGCAGATATGATCAAAAATAGAATTACGCTAAAACAAAATATTAATTCACAGAAACCAAAAACACTTATATATATTTATATTACGTGTTATATTTTTAACACTTATATAAACACTCAAAATCACTTCGATAAAATCACATTAAAACAAAGTAATACATTAAATTTTCCACAGAAACACAAAAATATGAGCAAATAAAAAACCCAACATCAAAGAAAAATCTCAAATACGTATGTAATAAAATAGATTTTAGATCGGATCAGATGAACCGACGGACTAAGAATGGAATGATATAAAATGTCGAAGTAGACGTAATCTAATGTACGCTACATAAAAGAAAATAAATTCCTGTGCAATAAACATATCGTTTAAAAGTAAATAATTATATAATTCTACAGTGAAAGATATTAAGAGGCCTTGACTTATATCTTCCTGGTCCTGGACCGTTAATATTCTTCTTCAATTCCGCAACAAAGGATAAGAACGGGTGATATCAACTGTAATAGTAGCAATACTAGCAACAAGGTTGCCAGGAAACATTAGAGCAATTAACAAGGTCATCGGTTCATTCATACTACCTTTCGACTATAGCTCGACCGAGTTAAATTTCAATGCAAGTCGAATGCCAATTACGTCCGTAACCGAATATTCTAATCTCAAAACTTCACTACGTACCTAAAAAATACCTTTGAATTTGAATGATGAAAAAAACTTCAATTAATATCGTTTTTAATTATAAGGATAAGTTTCATCTAATAACCGAAAATACTTTTTGTAAATCAAATATATAAAACCAATAATGACAAGTGCATTGTAATTAACACAACACCGTCAGTACACGTACATTCTGAACTACCAAAATTAACTTAATTTAGTTTATTATTTAGCGTTATTGTGTGCGTGTATATGCATAAGCATATTTACCGAGTAAACACAAATAATTTAACCATCGCACAACTTTAAGAACATAAACAGGAAAAAAATTATATTTTATACGAATAGGTTATAGTGGAACGAGTTACAAACAAACGCTTATCATCTAAAATTAAAGGAACAATATTGTTTGTTAAGATTTGATTAGTTCGAAAATTTTCTGCATGGATGTTATCTTGACCGCGCTGTAACAACGTAGAGTAATACAAACACGTGAACTTCAGTTTATTAAACGTGATGTATGAAATCGTATGCTTATAATAATAGCTATAAATAATCCTAAACAAAATGAAATACAGGATTACTTACGCCCATAAAAATAATTTAATAATAAAGTTAGCTTTAATTTTATGTTTATATATATATATATATATATAAAACAAATAAATTATATTACGTAGATGCTTTTAAGGAGGGGGAAAAGAGCCCACCATCTTATCTCAATTCTTAGTCCAGAATATTCAATGAAGGTCTTGCGCAACAGAAGGTGTATTGGTAAAATTCCAAACTTCAAAAAAAAAACTTTTGAACACGTGTATTTTTGCACGAAATTGAATCTTTTCGTAATACAGTCATTTTTTCATTGTTCAAGAAATTAAAAACTACTGTAATTTCAATTGAAAACAATTTTCCAACCGTTAAAAATCAATTTAATTACTAAATAAAAGAAATCGAAATCCTGTAACAATTAAAAGCAACTCCAATAATTAAAAAGTATGATGATTTTAAAGCTGAACATAAAGTTGATATTGCCATATTTTATGAGAAAATGACTAAATTTAATTTTAACATAAAACATACACTAAAAGACACATGACATTTATTTCGACAAATATTCGATGACAACTCTGTTCAACATTGGCCTGTGATAGAGAACTGAGAGATATAAGGCATATCAACATCAATGTACCTGGTGAACGTACAATCGATAGTAGTGTTGTTGGGTCTGTGGGCACGGGTTGGATCGGGTAAATCAACCGAGCATCGGTTGGTTCTGTATTGTTGGATCGGGCCAACCGGTGGCAGGCCGTCCGGCTTCGGGGATATCGAAATCCGTTTGAGCGTCGTCGGAAGGTCGGGATTTAATTGTTATATATCGACTTGCTACAGGTAATACTTAAATGAAATGCCGCTACATTTTCGCCGGGGAATTAGTCTGAAGAAGAGGAATGTTGCGAGCTTTCGCCCGCTTTAAATCTCTGTCGAACTAAAGTCGATCACAAACACTGCAAGATAGACCAAACGAATTGTTTTTAAATACCATTTTGAAGCGTTTGTCCGCTGCACGCCGATTGTGCATCGCATCAATTTGACTGATGTTGTTATCCATCAGCCCGGGAATGTCTTCGGCAGATGTATGGCTGCACTTGTTATGTCCATTAGTTCGCGTACAGCAGTGGTAGAAGTGCTCGCGCCGATGGCGTCGTTAACTGAACGCGCCGTGCCAGCTTTGCGACGTTTCCAAAACAGTCTCACTCATTCGGCGGAGGACATTGGGGTACCTTTGCGTGGCTCATAACCTCCCCTTTCCAACGATATGCATAATTTATATTTCCAGCTCGTGGTCGGGTTGAGGCTGACATGTTGATTTTTTATACATAAATATTGTCCAAAATACACTTATTATTACTTAAATTGATCTATCTCGATAAACTCTAAACACAAACACACGCGAATCACCGTGCTATCACGCCTAAGTCGTGAGCTAGATTGAATCGAAATGAGTTTTGGCCGATCTGGGCTATGCCCCCTCCGCGCCAACCCACTCACCAGTGTTTCTGTTTTGGTACCCGTATGTTTCAGTGTAATTTTAAGAGTTTAAAAAAAAAAAATTATGTAAATTTTTAATAAAATTCAAAAAAAGGATTTCACTAATCTCGTGGTTTTTATCGTATTCTTATTCAGCATTTATTTTAACAAAAAGAAAAACATCGAGATAATCTAACAATACTTGTTATTTATTTCTTGCTTTGGAATGACTTCTTTCGTTGAAAAAGTAATTTTTTACTTTTCTCATTACCGCTGCATTTTTAAAAATAGAAATAACTAGGCTATATTTATACTGTGCAAAATATTGCAAATTTTTTGTTTGAAATATTGATTGCAATCGTTAAAAAATTAGTTATTTTGATGTATTTTTTTACGTCTTAGAGACTAATGTTATAATGTAAAATTATCCAAAAATAATACTTAAAATGTATTTATTTCTAAACATTTTTATAATAAAAATAATATTATAAATAAAAAATAGTGTATAATAACAAACAGCGATGGAAAAACGAAAACTAAATAAGCTCTTTATAATAAAATAGCAAAACATATTACGAGTAAAGAAAAAAAGATAATTTTATGAAAGTTTCGTTATTTATTTATTTTTTCGCAAACAGTTCTTGAAAAATTTCTTTCTGCCGCCTTTTTATTCAAATAACCGTTTAGCAAACTCATTCTTGTATGCTTATAAATCCGTAAAATTTTCTCAGTACTCCTTCGGTTTAATAATTGTAAACTTCTATACTGAACAGTAATTGTTTTAACTATGTGGGATGGAACGAAGAAAAGTTTGAAAACGTTATAATAATTACAACGTTTAGTGTAAGAGTTATCTTTCCCTTCTCAAAACAAATTTTTTGAGATATTTTTGAAGAATGTGTTTTGATAAATGAATTAAACTTCCAGGAAATCCACATCATTCCTTAGAGATAAAGCGAACATACAAACGTATACAGACATGCGTTCTTTATTTGGTTGCCGAGATTTTATTATTTTTGAACTCATAAAATCCAGAAATATAAAGATTCACTAGAACTGTTTGGGTTTCAAAGTCATTACCAATACTTCTCGTTAAATACTCGTAAACGTGAGATTTTTAACTGAAATTCCACTAAAATAAGAAATATCAAGCTTATTCAAATTTTAGAATAAATTACCGAACTTTGAGATACAGTGGTAGCATCCTTATTTTTTATCCGCCTGATTCCGGGTTTGGTTCGTCAAACACGGAGTTTTATACAC
>JAAAKQ030214821.1:0-11570 GCA_010016005.3 Zanna intricata | reverse complement strand
TGGTCGACCTGAGATTGTACAAGACTACACTTCATTCCAATTCATACACATCATCTTCATTCATCCTCTGAAGTAATACCTTAACGGTAGTTCCGGAGGCTAAACAGATAGAGAAACACCGACATGGTCGGTTCGTTCTTGATATTCGATTCGAGTCGCATTCAGTTACAGTAGAGAAAACGGGCAAGAGCCTGTACAATTCCAGACGCTCCGCCAGCAGCTCGTAGTACTTCAAACAAGTTAGTTGCAACATATCACTCATAAGTAAAATATTCATAAGTCTTTTATGCCATTATACAGGTTTATTATTCATTAATTACAAGAAAACTATGTTACTCAAGATGATATACTGTTATACCTTCAACGTCATTAACGCATGTACTACAATTTATGACAATAAATAATCGTTTAACCAAGGTATGGTACTTACTCATTTAAATGACTACATCACATCAGCTACTTACTATACATAATATATACATGTTGGTCCTCCGTGCATACGTAAAACGTCTAACTACAACCGTTCTACAGCTTTACATATTTTTTCGTGTTATTATATTAAACATTGAAGCAATTACAACTCTTTACAGGGTATACATTAAATATACACCGTAACAATTAATTATTATTAAATCTATGTACTGACAAGACACTTGTCTGTTATTCTTTTTGTTTCATTTTACTTATTTATTTGAGTAGACCTTTCGGCCCCTTGCCATAAAATAAAGCAAAGCTTGAACTTCCATCGCACAAATAAAAATTTAAATACTTGAACGGTTCCTTTGTTTCATTTTATATATATATATATGACGTTGTTGTTGTTATGTACACTTTTTATCGGGATTTTTTTACATAAGTATACATTTAACTGACGACGAAGTATATGTGCTTCATCGCAAATATAAGTATCCTTTTACATACATATTCGTAATTAAGATTGTTTACAATATCTACAGGCTTAATGTAGAAATAAAACATTGTTATTTTAAAAATTAGGGTTATTTAAGAAATATCAAAATATCTATTATTTTCAATAACTTTAAAGTAGTTTACAGATGTAAAAGTAGACAATAAATTACAATCATATGAAAGTGTTGTTAAAATCGATTTAACCTTTTCGAAGAAATTCAATTTTCAGTTCTTTTTGGAAAATAATTATGTTTTATGATAACCTTTTAAAGCTCTTTGATTTCCACTTAGGCTGACTTAATAGTGATATCTATTATTTCAATTACTTAAGTACGGAAGATATGTAATTATTTTTATTTAATTTATATAAGCGCGAAATGAATTATTATTAGCATCAAAGAAATAATATGTTTTATGGTTTTTTTCTTGGCTAAAAGGGAATCCTGATTATAACCTAATATATAAAACAATTTACTTTGATTAACGAAGTAAAAGTTTTTACTCTTTAATAATAGTATCAAAATCACTCGAGTTTTTCCGTATAGTTCCTCGTAATCGTGTTTTTCAAATTTTCTGTGTTTGAAATTAGTTTTTGTATGTTAAAAATGAACGGTATTGGTTACTCAATCGTAGCGCTTGTTTTCATGATTCACACAAGTTATTTTCAATTATTGTTCCGTATTTGGAAATAGTAATAACTACATTCCTATTCACTATTAATGCTTTTTGTTAGGGTGTTTACTTGATTGTAATAAACACTGTTTTTTTTTCGAAAATGGTTTTTTTTTTATTCTATCTATTTTTATGTAAACCTCTAATTTCTTTTAGTTACCCTCCTGTCTTGATCGGTAATTTTATGTCTAGAAAGTTTTGTGACTTTTCATGCGTATTAACAAATATGAATAATTTTATTAATTTTATGTCCATCATAAATTACAAAATGTGTGTGCAATTATAAAATACATAAACCCAATTTTACAGCTATGTATTTACCTGCGCGAGTTGTCATCAAGTTTGTCTATCCTTTTACTTTTTTTCGTTAGGTAGCTATATCAGAGGATGAGTTGAATGATTTGTAGCGTATGTGAAAAGGTCATGTGTACCGGGATTCGAACCCTGGACCTAGAGAAATATTTCAGTATGTAAATTAAATGTAGTTGATTGTAAATAACTTTTATTAATAATTGAATCTTTTTTTCGATTGATTTGCTACATTGCATTATTTAATTTTTCCTTAGTATTTACTGTGTCTTCCTTTCTTTAATAACTATATTTGATTTTCTGATTATATAACAAAATTCTTTTACCCTTTGAAAAATTGTACTTTTTCATATATATTCCTCTGAAAATTTTTCCATCTTAAATTTCTTACATTAATTTTCAAAATTTTTTTATAACAAAGATCAAACACGCTTTTATTATCTATTCTTCATTTTTACCTGTTTCGATACTTTAATAATAACATTAAAAAAATCTGTCACACGTGACTTCTTTATACGCCTATCAAATTAAATATACACGTTTTTTTTTTTTTTTTTTATAAATTAAAACTACATAAAATTTAAAATAACTTTTTTTCATATATATTTTTTTATATATTATTTTTCATATATTATATACATTTTTTTTTTTTTTAATTATTTATAATATAATTATTTTACAATCGGAGATTAATAATTATTAATAAATCAGTATAGTTAAATTTTAAAAAAAGTTAAAAAAAAAAGGAGATGAAGTCTTATTTAAATCGATATGTGCACCTTACACCTTGTAATATCCTAATATTTCATTAATTAAAATTTTATTTTGCTTTAACACTGGAACCAATGAAAATATGTACCACTTATGATATATCGTTGAAAAGCTCTCAGTGAAGGCTTATTAATGCAGTTAAAGTTTTAAGTCCAAAATTGACATTTTTTGGATTTTGGGCTTTTCCGACACTTTTGGTTTAGTCGATTGTAATGTAAAGGGGAGATGCATAATTAGATTTTACAACAATCCTAAACCCAAAATGTCAACATTCTACGAGTTGAATTTGAGTTTTGCTAGATATGTACATACGTACGTACAGATCACACCGAAACTAGTCAAAATTTTCAGGGATGGTAAAATTCACATTGATATCTGAAATCGAAATTTTTCGCGATTATAATTCTTCCTTGTTCGGAAAAACATTTTATTCATTAATCTAAAATTTAATAATTAATCTAATAATTTCAAATTTTATATACTTAAAAAAATTTTTAATCTAAAAATTAAAAAATATTTAATCTTTAATCGGAATTTAAAATATTTAGACAAATTAAAAAATGAATGGTTGTTATATATATGTATATGTATCTCTAACACTATTAGTTATTTATATTAAATCCACTCTTAAATATAAATAATAATAAGGGTGAAATCTTTGAAAAATTCTCTAGAAGATATATTGTATCTTATAGTTCAGTAGTAAAGTGGTACAACCTTCAGGTTTTGTCAAATTTCGGCTGTTTTTAGTCCAATTTGCAATAATTGATAAAAGATTAATTTAACATTGAACTTTCAATATTTTAATTTTATTAATATATAGATAAATTAATATTTTTTTAAGTATGCGTTTAAAAAAAGTTTTTTTTTATTCAAAACTTTGAGAAGCTATTTAACATTTCATAAAACGGATAACACTTCTTTTTTTTTTACTCTAATTAGAAGGAACTAAACTAATTATTTTATGTCTATGTATATTCTATATGTCTATAATATATGTATGTACATTAAATTGATGTGTGCTTTTTACGATTAAATAGTAACTATATTAAATAGTTTATTTGAAAAGTATTCTTCTAAAAAATAAAAATTAAATAATTGATAATTAGATATTGTTTTAATTAATATACAAGATATCCAAAAGTTTCCATACATAAAAAAATAAGCATTCTTTTTTTTAACCATTTTTATTTATGTACGAGTAATATGTTCTACTTAACTACCGTTATTTTAAAACACATTTTGTTTTGTGTCTTTCTGTGCTGAACACGTATAAGCAAAGCTGAAGTTATGCTGGTAATGGGGTTAGTTATTCGTTCCTTGAGATTCTTTATATTTGAACTTTTCCTGATACATCGTACCTTAATAAGAAAAAAATATTTATTTTTCTGTGTATGGAAATTTATGGTATACCCTGTAGATAGACTGATAAATAAATTTTTCGATATCGGATTCTTATTAAAAAGTAAATTAATAAGTTTAAAACTGTGAAAGTAAATGAACAGAAATTTTTATTGAGGGACGAACGAACGGTTTATTTTACATTGGAAAACTTCTAATATAACTAAGCTATTCTTTGTTTTACTGAACAATAGAACGTAAAGAAAAAGGAGTAGTAAAAGAAGAAGTTTTCTCTTGAATGGAATCATTTTTCCGGTATCCTCTAATTATGAATTAGTTTTGAAACTTTTTGTTCTTCGTTGTCGTAATTATCAATTCTTTTTTTTATGCTCTTTTTTTTTTATTCTTTCCAGGTATTGTTTAACGATACTTCACCATTCGAATTACTTTCATTGCAGTCTTATACTTTACGCATAATCTTGTTATTAGTATCGATTGTATACGTAAATGATTATTATTAATTATAATATCGGTCTTTATTATTATTTTATTTAAGAATGCTTACATGGTGTGTATGTTGCTTTTCATATTAGTGTTGCAAGATAATCCTTGCATCCTAAGAGTTTTTGAGATATTGTTTAGTGAAGCTAATAATTTTATTAAAATTCAAAAAAAACAAAAGTTTAGTTTATTTTGATAAAGGTTTTCCCTTGATATTTTAGAGGTATTTGTTTTGATTACGATATTTACCTTAAGCATTCTTCAGCATTATATCACTTAAAACTTTTCTAATTGTATGTTGATGCGGAAGTTGAAGCTAATAGTTTGCATTGTACGGAGTTGCGCAGAAAACTGGGAAAATTTTAAATAATTGCAAAAAAATGAATTAAAGTTAACTAGCATTTATTTGATATTGAAAATATGTTCTACAAGAGTGAAAATATCTACAGTATATACATTACTTTTTTAAAAATAACTTTATTTAAGCTCTGTCAATTTTTTGTACATTTTACGTACACTTTCAGTAAGTCGATTCTGAAAATTTTGCATAGCGTGGCGAAGTATGTTCTTTGGAATGTTGGCGATTTTCTTTTCAATGTGTGTTTTGAGCTGGGAAAGGTTTCTTGATTCAGTATGGTATACAACGCTTCCCATAAAAAGAAGCCGTAGACTGAAAGGTTAGGAGACCGGGCGGATAAGCGATTTAGTAGTCCTTGAAAGTATGCGATCTCCAAACAAACGTCTCGCTGCTGGCGTAGACTGTTGGGCAGTGTGTGGCTCTGTCCTATTGAAATCCGGTTTGCTGAAGATCAAGATTTGGAAGATAATGGAGCCTAGGAGCAAAAATTCTTTAACATGTCAACATAACGTTGAGACGTCACAGTGATAGCAGAGCCTCCTTCATTTTCAAAAAAGTAAGGGTCTATCCCCACGACATGAAACTGCACACAATACAGTAAGTTTAGCATTGTGTATCGGACGCTGGTGAAGTTGAGCAAGGTTTGTTTGTACCCAGTAACGGAAGTTCTGCTTATTTGCTTATCCACATACGTGAGTGAAAATGGGCTTCATTCAATACCCAAAGTTTTTCAATAAAGTTAGCGTTCTTATTGATTTTAAACAACAGTTTTTCACTAAATTGCACACGTAACTCGGTCGCTGAAATTTCACTACAGACAATATGAATTTTTTAAGGATGAAATTTCAGGTTATGGAATATTTTTTGCACGCTCTGACGAGCTACAAAGACGGGGCAGTTTTCCGTACCATCCGACGAGAACTCCTTACCACTACAACTTTCACGGCACCAATTTTTTTCTGACGGTACGTAGAGATAATATATGCCCACTAGTTTTTTTTTTGAAGCCGAACCACTTTCTTCAAAGTTATGAAGCCAGGTTTTGATTGCCTGTGAAGAAAGAACTTGAACGCTGGGCGGGATCTTTGACGAAACACTTTATGGAACTGTTGTTATACTGTCACCGTGTCGGTAAAACGACATTACGGCAACCGCACGCTCTACACATCTTTCCACTTTTGCATCACAACTAACTGTTCTTTACTGCTTTACAGTTTAACGTTTTTTTTCCCACTTATTGTACACCTACAAGGCTGCCAACATCAAAGTAAAATTTACCGATTCTCGGCAACACTCTGTATTACTAATGTTGGCTACGTTATATATATATATATTCCCAAGAACTGATAATCTTTTTTTTTAGTAGAAATAATGATAATAATAATAATAGCTAACTGTTATATTATATTATGAAGATTGTAAGAGGCTCGGCTTTACGCACGACAGCTATCTCAGATGGAGGCTGGACTTTTTTCCAACCACAAGATTGATAAAGAGTATGTGGAAAGATCTACAGGAACAGCTGTCCTCATCTGACCACATAAATACAAAGGACATAGTAATTTAAAAAGATCTTAACATGAATGCAGTCAGTACTTAGTAAACCACCGTGTAGGATAGTAACAAGGAGATGGAGGAAGTTCAAGGTTGATCGGCCTAAGCACAGAGGGACATTAGACGAGATAAACAAGGTGTAAGACATCTGGCCACCTTCAGGAAGTGGGATGCCGTTCCGTTTACAATCCCTCAGATAATATGGGTGTCGTAATATCCAGTTCCAGGATAGCTGCAGCTTATTATTAATCAACAGTTTTAAGTATGTCGTCTTAAACATTTGTTGAAGAAATTTATTTTTCTCCATTGCTTAAGTCGACAAAAATTACCGGGTCAGATTTCTTTAAGGAACGTCCTTGCTGATCCCCAGAAGTATGTGGATGCGGAAATATTCGATCGAACGAACTGTATCAGTTATATTATCTCTCCGAAAAATGATCGCCATTAGTACTAACTCTTTTTTTTTAATTAATACATTTTTAAGATTAGAAAATAATTTATACTAATATCTGTGATAAAGATTGTTAAAAACTTCTTTACAAAAAGATTGGAGTAGGTTATTTACTCTAAATTTTCAAATGAAAAAGTAGTTTTATCTACGGTAAAAACTACACTATGCTTTGCTGAACTCATTTCTTTTATCTGCTGTTAGTGGATGATGTAATTTGCTAGGCATGTTTATTAACTAGAGGTTAGTTGTTCATTTTTATGTTAAAAGATAATAAAACATCAAATTCCTCTTTTTAATTTAATAACGTTATTGAATTTGTAATATTTTGTTATCAAAATGTATAAGCTGTAATAAAAATTATCCTTTGGTAACTTATACAATCTGGTAAAAAAGAAATTATATGTTGACTTTAAATGCTCGATAGATTAATGAAAGAGGATATTGATGAGAAATCAAGCTCTTCGTCATTTTATAACGGAATATCAGCCATGTACTGTAATGTTTGTCAATATTAGTAGCACGGCTCTTATAGAGGTTGATTTGATAATAGTGAGTATTGCATGCCTGATAGGTTCTTTGATGAATTACGGTTCGTACAGTCCTCTTCTACAATTGGACTACAGCTTAGCAGACATTCTTATGCTTTAGACGTTCGTAAGGTTTAGATAACGTAGACAAAATTGTTCTTTCTAAACAATAATAGTGTATCCATATCTTTAAAAATTCTTTTCGCGCTCAGTTGTGTTCTGTTTATATAGGTGTAATTTGGCTCTGGAAGAAAAACCATATCATGCCGATTTATTGTATTTTTCTTCTCGCATCCTTTAAGGTGTTGGATTTTAAATTTTTTATTAAAAGCTTGCGTAATTAAATTAATGAATTCTAGATTAATTTATCATTCTGTATTGCGTACAACAAAACTTCTTTACAAACGCGGGCTTATATGAATGTCACACGAATTCATTTTTATAATTTACAAAATTATTTACCTTTAAAAATTATACTGCGTACTCAATAAATTATTTCCTTCTCCATCAAGGCGAACCCCCCCCCCCTCACCTCAAAGATACTTTCTTATGCCAATATCTATATAAATGAATTAAAATAATAATAATAATTCATAAATCAACAAAGCGAAAGGTGTGGCAGTATGGTTTCAGTTGCATTATTCAAGGGAATGTAACGTAGTGAAAATTTAATTACAAACAATTAAATCAGTAAAATAATAAGTGGTATTAAAGTTAAAATTTTAATTGGATAAAAATTATCGATTGAACTTGTTTTTTAAATAGTTGCTCTATCCGGGATTTACCGTACAAGGTTCAAAAGGGTTTATTTAAAAGTGCTAAATGTTTATTTTAATTAGCGTACGTTGTTGAAGAAATCACGTTTTATCGGCAATGTATTAATTAAATTAATAGTATTTAATTCAAAGATAATGTTATAAATTAGCTTTTTCATAAAGAATAACAATGTTTGCAGATCTAAATTAATTCTCTTTCTTATTTTTTATTTTCCGTTTTAGTTGCTACAATATATATCTATTTTTTAATTTATTGAATTAGGGATTTCTAAAAAGACTACTTGAATATGGTCGGGATTTTTTTTTAACGTTTGCTAAGAAATTGCATAACATTCAAAATTTTTAACGTTTTGGATATTAATAACTTGAAAATTGTACATCACAGACTGCATAAATTTTTTGCGATACATTACAGTTTTCAACTCTGTATGCTATTTCACTTTTGACAATTTTTGTATTAATGAATACGAATACTAAGCAGATCTTTTTATCAAAAATATTTGAGTAATTGAAAAAAAAATTGTAAAAAAAAAAAAAAAGAGAAAATTTGGTAATATAATAACTCCTTTATATATCACGATAACTTGTGGTCTTCTAAGTTGAAAAATAGTTTGTTGATTTTAAAAATTCACGTATGTTGAGGTTTGGTTGGCTTGTATTTTTTGTGTATCTATTCTTTATGCTTATATGTTAAAAAATTAATTTATATTTGTATTGAAACTGTTTTTATTATAACCAGTCCTTTTTCTCCAAAAATGTTTTAATATTGTAAACAAAAATGAACTGTTTCAGTTAATTTATTATGCGTTCTGTAGCTTTACTATATTCGAACGATATTAGCTCATTCAAATGTTTTCCCAGTACACTGAAAGAGAGAGAGATTAATTAATGTATCGGGGAATAAATTAAATGAATATCAGATGTTATTGAGGAATAGCTTGAAGAGATTGGAATTAATAAAAAATATATATATATATTAATTTTATTCATGGGTGATTTTTACTCTTATTTTGCTTAATCTTTATTTCTATAAATAATTTATCATACAAATTTGAAAGATTGGGCTTAGAAATATGGAATAGCAATTTTATATCATAATGGAAAGTAGAAATCTTGATCTGGATTCGAACCCAAGACCTCCCAGATAAATAATGGCAGTAATGTCTTTGTGGCACTCTGCCACAGAGGTCGGAATTATTCGTTTTAATAAGATTTTTGTAGTGCCGTTGGGAATAATAAAATAATATTAGCAACAATTTCCAAAAATTTACTTTTACCCTGAGAAATTTGTTTTATTATTTTTTTTCTTTAAGTTAGGTTTTATTGAGCTCCTTTTTTGTCTTAAGACGGTGATTATGGGGGTTCTTTTTATGATAAGATAAAATAAATTATATTTATTTGTAGTAAATTAAAGCGATTTATTTATAAATTCCTGTTTTACATAAAATTCCATGTAAGTGAAGGTTTTCAGAATGTATCAAGTCTCAGTTGTATACGTTCGCTTACTATTATGAAACTATTACATTCTATGTAATTTTTATTCAAATAGATTTATGCAGTTATGATAATGAGGTTTAAAACATTTAGTTTTTATTATTATTGTTATTATTATTTTATAAATTCGGGAAGTAATTTTTCCAACGGATATAATCTGTATTAATTATCGTTATCGTCCATTTTAACTTAATTACTTTCCGTATAATTATCCTTTAATCTTGTATGACCTTACCTTCCTTTAACGTTTACATTTACATTTTACTCTGAGATTCATTCTGTAATACTTTGATAATTATTTTATTTGGCACCGCCCGTGTGCTGTTTTTTATCCTAAACTTACCTCAGTTTATTATTGTATTAATCACTTGAATTCAATATACTTATATTTATCATAAACACATACGAATCTTAAAGCAATGTTTCTCTTCTAAAAAAAAATTTGAATCTGTCTATGTTTATTTTTTATTTACTTTTTTTTATAGGTGAAGTAAATGTGTGAATTATTCTTCGATTATCGTTCCCTTTCAATTATTTGTATGAGAATTCAAAAAAGCATATGCTTTTTGACAAATTATTTCTAATTTTAAATCCAGAGCCCTATTTAACGATATAGTAATTTTCCATTTTTTTGTAAGTTTATTATTATTATTATTTTTAAACACTTTGCGCTTAAAGATAATGAAGTTATTTTTATACTTTTCATTGTTACTGCTGTAGGAAGTTATTTCAAAATTTGCTCTATATACTGTTATTATCCTATTTATTTAATAGTAGTGGCTGTGATCCACGGTGTATGTTGGATTATGTATTAATGTTCAGAAGGCATAAACACACAGATGTTCAGTACTACCAGGATGTATGAAGTAGTTTTGGCACTGTTAATAGTGCAGTGGGCGGGACTGTGTACCGAAACAAGACGTAATGTGCAGCAAGAAGCCAGTCACTTTGTTTCACACGTGTCGTTAATTTTACATTCCACTTTTTTGTATTTTATAAACAGCACTTTTCAGTGCTTATTCTTTGCTTTCACAGTTATAAAACGCTGAATAAAGTTTTTCCAATACTTATCACCAAGCATTTCTTTTCTACTACCTTCACATTGTCGTTGACCTTCGTGATGACTCAGCCACTTTGGTTGGCATTGCAGACTAGGACGAATGACTAAAAAATCAAAGCTAACGTATAAAAACGAACTTTTGTAGTCAAATAATCGAAAAAGGCTAGAGAAATTATGTTCAGCAAATCAATCTGGCATAATTTATCTTTTAGGCCATATGATGGGTAAAATTATAACACAGTAAAATGATGTGGGGAAAAACTGAAATTTTAGTACACCGAAAAATCTCGTAAAAGAATGATTTAGTTGACAAGATAACTTTTGAAAAAATTGTACGTTAAGAAATAGTGTATGGAATTATTTTCTTATACGACATAAAACATTGTCGATATTTAAGAAGTTAAATTAACGGTTGTAAAAACAGAACACTGTGATTTGCAGATAAATTGGGAAGAAAACTATAAGGAGTATAGGTTTAAGATGGTGGAATTCCCAAATGTTAAAATAATAGAAAAACTTGGTAGATAAAGCAAAATACGTATGTTTCAAACGTTAATTTATTTTAAAACAAATTTTACAAATAGAATTATTTTTTAAACGAGTCTTCCATCCTTTCGACACACGTAAAGAGTTCTGATTAGACTGATGATTCTATATGGCTTTTTGATATTGCTTTTTGATTTTTAAATAGGACCAGACGTAGTAGGGCGGGAAGGGTAGCCTCCTGGAGGAGGGACACGTCGGCACTCTACAAGCGGGGAGTTGACGTTCCTCAATGAGCCCAGGAGGACCTCAAAGGGGGGCTCCTCTGCAGGAGCCCAAGCGAGAAGGGCAAAAGGTTAGGTTA
>JAAAKQ030214799.1:0-11570 GCA_010016005.3 Zanna intricata | reverse complement strand
GTAACGAGTAAGGGAGTAAGCTTGACTTTTGAAATTTCATGGATGAGTGATTGATGGGTTGCGTTTTATATGGGACACCTGTAGTTGTGCACACCTCCTCTTTTTATTGCAATCAACTGAACCAAAAGTGTTCAAAAAAGCCAACCAAAATCCAAATAATTTTGATTTTAGCTCCATTTCTTTTAACTGCAGTAATAAATCCTCATTGAGAATTTTTCAACTATATATCCATAAGTGGTAATTATTTTCATTGGTTACAGAGTTATAGCCAAATAAAATTTTAATTAATGAAATAATTTGATCTTATGTGGGGACATGCTCAGTTAGTCGAATCGGACTTCATACATATGTTTTGTTAATTTTTATTTTTTAAATATATTGATTTATTAATTATTAACCCCTGATAGTAAAAAAAAAAAAAAATTACCATAATGAATTGAATAATAACAATAAAAAAAAAATCTGAGTTATTAGTGAAATTAAACTTTATGTACTTTAACCATTTTTATTCAAAAAATGTTACAAAGGTTAGTAATTCTTAATAAATCAATACATTTAAAGTAAAAAGAAAGAGGTTGAAAAAAATATATATGTATATGAAGTCAGATACAAACCAATGTGTCCATGGTTACAGATCTGATGAGTTCTCACTTACACCACATAATTACTTAAGCATGAAATAAAATATTTTTAAACTAATATAAAATGCAGACATCACAAAATAAACGTTTTGCAATATGGTGTCCACCACATTGCAGTTGTGTAACTGTCCACTTAATTAAAGAATTGGAGAATCATATTAACTTTCAAATGAAATTAATTTAAATGAAGTGCAGAGAAAAATGTGTATATGTAATTTAATAGGTATGCAAGGAAGTCCATGAGTTTGAACTGAATGATTTGACTCAATCTAATAAATAATATTACATCTATAGTTAAATTTATGTTACAATAAAATAATATTAAATAGATTCAAAAAATAATAATAACAATGATGGGCCTTCCATCAGGACTGCGTTTGAGGCAGAATGGTGAGCTGTATTAGCAGCTTGTGGGGGGCTGGCCCACCAGGCTGTTTAGTGGTTAACTCATCATCACGAATCAGCTGATTTAGAAGTCGAGAGTTCTAAAGTTCAAATCCTAGTAAAGACTATTTTTATACAGATTTGAATACTAGATCCTGGATACCAGTGTTCTTTGGTAGTTGGGTTTCAATTAACCACACATCTCAGGAGTGGTCGACCTGAGACTGTAGAAAACTGCACTTCATTTATATTCATACATACCATCCTTATTCATTCTCAGATGACATCTTTATCTGAAGAAGTACGATCTTTCATCGTAATAGCTTACAAAAATTCCAGAGGCTAAACATAAAAACAAAGAAGCTCGAGGGAGACTAGACTAAATATCATCATCAACTGGTTACAAGCAGTGGGCACTATTCTGGGAGGTACAATGGGGTGCTTTTATAATATCTGGTATTTGTTAGTAGGTTGAAGGCTGACTTTTGCTTGCATCAAGTACTCTTTCAATCTAACAGATCACGGTTATTCGGAAATATTATTTAAAAATGTAAAATTATTTATTAAAACGTGTAAATAATAAATAATCCATTACAGTGCTGCATTTCTCATTTGAGCCTCTAGGCTGCGAGCCACTAAATTCTCATGTTCCTTTTTTACAGCAAGCTGCTCCCAAAATATTTTTCAGTAGAATTATTTAATATTCTTATTGAAATTGAAGGCAACATATTATGAGTGACTCATAATCAATGCCAAGCAAAAACTACTGAAGATAAATTGATGTAAATTTGAATACATGTTTTTCTTACAGTGTAACTGCACACTAAGAAAGGATTTTTTGACATTCTGAGTTTAAAGGGATAAAATGAAATAACAATTTACAATTTTTTTAATTTATTAGTAATAAATGAACAAATCAACTCGATTTTTGGTGAGTGTAATCTTCGTGTGAATAAACCATTTTCTAGATTGTTTAAATTCGACCTTGAATGAGGGGTGAAGAAAGGTAAAATGATTTTGAACAATGATTGTCCAATCCCGATTATATTAAAAGAGATAGTCAGTACTCCTCAGGTAAATATTTAAAAACCATTTTTGGGTTTTTTGGAATTCCAATTTTTTTTAAGGAGTGCAAAGGTATATAGTGTTGTGGCTTAACCAACACAGCTACTGCCATTTATTGTATATGTGACTGGCTGCACCTGCCTCTGGTTACTTGACTAAAAAGCATAAAATAAAAAGAATTACCTTTATGGGAAATGCAAATAACCATAAAGCATGGGCAAAGCAGCGATGGGTTCCTGAACTTGTACACATGTAATTGATAGAACTTAGTAGTTCTTTTATAAATTATTATTATCTTTACCCTTCATATTTTTCACTTACTTTTCTTCACATCCACCAAAGAGTGTTAGAGCAATAGCCAAAAAATAGCTGTGCAAGGATAATTTGAAATAGGTAATAAAAAAAATAAAATGCTCTGATATAAAAGACTGTATAATGTGGATTTGAATGTTTAAAAAACAGAGACTTACCAACAATAATTAATTTTAAATTTGGAATAAACAGTAATTTAATAAACTAAGTATTTTGATAAAAAAGGTATAAATTATTAAAATAATTCAAAAATTACAAAAGTTAAAATTCCAAAAAAAGCACTTTGCTTAGGTGTTAAAAATGAATGTTTAAATAGTATCTTTAAAGAAGGTAGAAAAAGGTTACAAAAATGTGTAACAAAACTGTTAATGTTATTTTTAATTAATTAAAAAAATTCACATTGCACTATTTTTGACATGATACTAACGATAGAAGATGCTGGAAGACGAAGATAGGAAAGAGACGCATCCAGATATTCAGGAATACAAAAAGCGAAGTGGAACAGCAACAGTCATAAATGAAACGTAGAAGAACATGTAGTTTTGGGTAAATGATATTGGCGAATATTCCAACAACAAATTAAACTAAGAACGGTATAACGGCTGATAAAATAGACGAAGAAAAAAAAAAGTCACTAGCAGCAGAGCCGGGCTGGTCCCGAACAACATAAAAACCTAATTAAACTTGAAGAGAAATTAACACAACTAATGACATTATTAAAATTATTAGAATGTGACGGACTAAAATAAAAAAAAACGGGTGAACCCCGGAGCTGGAAAGCTTGTCCTAATCACTTCAATGTTAGATCCAGACTAAAGAGAATTGTTACAATTATTAAAATTGTTAGAACGCGAACAACAAAAAACTGGTAAACATGCTGTTCGCTACGATGGTAAAGGCCGATTGAATAGAATTATTAAAATTGTTAGAATACGACGGACTACAATAAAAAACGGGTGAACCCCAGAGCTGGAGAGTTTGTCCTGATCGCTTCGATGTTAAATCCAGACTAAATAGAATTTGGACGATAGAACAAAGGAAAGAGCACGAACCCGCAAGCGTGTGAACAGAGTGAAAACGAGACGTAGGAAAGGAAAAATAATTACGTATTGCGAAATAAAGGTGATTAACGTTACACAATACTGAGTCACACATCCATCGAACTGGCAAAAAGTAATAACAATAAACAAACAAAAAAAATAAATCAAACTTAACAAAAATGTGTTAGTTAATAAGAGATTTTATTTTTTTATTATACATTACCTAAAGACGCATTTATTTATTGCTCTTATTACTTTATTAATATTTTTTTAAAAAATTTTATAAATAAATTTAAAATATTTATCATTACTTAAATGTAAATTTTAAGTTGATTTTTTAAATTATGAGAGGAAAAAACTAATTTACTGAAATCCAGGACAAGATAAATTGTTAACAGTAAACTGAGAAAATGGCATATGTACAATAGCAAGAGAAAAGTATCACATTTATTAAACTTAACGATAAAATAATATGTGAAGTAACTAATTAGTACACTCTGAGAGATAAATTGGAAATGATATGCAATAAAGAAGTAGAAGAAAACCATGTTTGTGACAGTAGTTGCTTGGTAATAAAACCTTATCATTCGTCATACCTTTTCTTCATACCCTATCAAAGGCAGCTGCTAACTGTGCTTTCAAAACTGAAAATTTCTATTTTTCTAAGAGCTAGGACATTCAGTAAAAATTTCATATAATTTGGAAAATACATTTACTATGTCTTCATTACAAACAGATTAAGAATCAAAACAAGAAGCTGAATTAAAATTGACCTTTATCCTTCATAACTTGTCTAATGATACAGGTTGTATTAAAAATAATAAATTAAAGCTTTTATAGTGAAATTGTTTAGTAATTAATTTGTGATTTGTAATTAATTAAATTAAATATAATGTTACAAGCATATATATTAAATTATAAAGCTTAATTGTGACATTGTCAACTAGTAAAATTATATAAAATGTCGGACAAATAAAATTATTACTAACAGTTATTACTTCTTACTTATGGTTGTTATATAACCTGAAAAAAAAACGATGCTAAAAGTAATAGCAAAGCAGATAATCTTTGTACAAGTTTTAATTCTTGCAGACATAATTAATTTTTTCATGAACATTTCAAAATGATGACTGTATAGTTAAGAGTATTTTAACCCATTCTCTGATCTCCATGGCAGCATGGTTGCAACTCTGCCATTTATATGGAAGGTTCCGAGTTAGAATCCAGTTAAGCTTGGCAGTTTTCATTTGCATATTTTCAATTGCATATGAAAGATTTCATCTTTCATATGCAATTAAAATTGTATGATAGTGTGAGAAAATAAATGTTGTTTTATTTAATGTTTTGTCATACATTTATTGCATTCCAAACTTAATATAAAAACAATTTATAATGAGTCAATAACTGAACAGTATGAAATCACTTATATTTAATTTACTTGCAATTTTTATAGGTTAAATACTAGTATGTAGTCTGTTAAATTTTTTTGAAATTACAATAAAAATCATTCAAAGTAGTGTAAAAACACAGATTGAAGTTATTTATACCGTGTTAAGAAACTAAAATAATTTTATCAACAAGTAATATTATCCACAAAGAATGTAGTACTGAAATACTCATAAAATTGTGCATTGAACAGTATATTAATTTCATGTATCAGCATAAAAATAGCTAACAATAAACTTTTTTAAAGGGAAATTATTTTGGAAATGAGTATATTGACACACATTGAGTGCTAATGATTTATTAACACATAATATTGAACTCTATCAAGAGCTGAGGACTTATTGATGCGTTAATATCTATGATATTTTTTATTGCTGTTATTAAAGCTCAAGCAGCTGGCTTAGGTTAGTTTATGTTGAGTTGTCACTCAGAAAGGTTTTTTCAAATCTTTTTTTGGTTTTAAAAATTCCATATATTTCAATACAAATTCCTGTTAAAGTTGTTTGTGAATATTGCACCCTGGCAATTTTGAACTTATTTATTTTCAAAGTGCTCATTTCATCCTCATGATTTCTGAATTTCTTGTAATTATTTAAAGTTTATCTTTGTTTCTTTTATATAGAAAAAAACATGAAAAAGTATGAAATATTATTTTGATTTTGATCAGATGATGGCATAAAAAAAATTACAAAATGGAAAGTGATAACAAAAGACAATTCTAGTATTAATTAATGGAATTTATTATTTTTTTAATAAAAATTTTGCTTCTATCAAAAACAAAAAACTATCACATAAATTACAATATGATGTGGAAGTAAACTGTGAAAAAAAAATTCACTGTTGTGGATGATATGTTTACAAATCATACAACACATTTTATGCTTGTAATAAATAAATAAATTATAGATTGCTTCGGAGCATGACATGAAATGAAAGTTTTTTTTGTGAAAATACCAATGCTGCCTACAACAAGTTGTGACCACAATATTATTTTGAGTCTATTAGTTATTCTAGTTCAAACTCTAAGTGATTGTATCCTGAACATACTACTTAATTAAAAACCCAACAACAAAATGCCGTTAAAAATAATTTCTAATTCGCTATTATTAATCAGTAAAATAATTTAAAAAATATATCACAGTCTAGAATCTGAATCTTGAACCAGCCAGTTGTTTTCCGATAATAATTTCATCTTAAATTCGTTATTTATTGAAAAAACTAAAATAATTGAAATTTTGGCGCTAAAAAGTGACAATTAGGTTAGGAACTTTAACGGCATTTTACAAAAAAACTTATTGTATTACCTTTTTCAGCTTTGCTTTAATTTTGGTCCAAGTTAAATAAGAATAAAATATTATTCTTATATTTTAGAAGGAGCTAAACTAATTTGCGCTGGCTTGTATAAATGTATGCTTAACATGTTTATACGAAAACATAACAGTGTTAATACATTAAAATCATAAATGTAAACTAATTTATAAGGCATTAGTTTTAGTAATAAATCGAAACTTTGATAATCTAAGTTAAAATTGCACATACATATATTTAATTAAAAATTCATGTAATACGCATATGCAAAAGTATAGATATTATTTTATACTCTTTGGAGCTACTGAGTTGACAACCGTAGATTGTACTGTAGAAGGTATTTATCTGCGTTCGTTAACATAATTCACGGTTTCATATCGTAACTGTGAATGTTTTGAGAACAATGGATAGCCATCAAATCAGAATAAATGTTCTAGATGCAAGACATATTAAGGGAAGATATGATTATCAAAATATCCCAGGACACCATTGGGATTTGTGGAATTCGCAATATGACGGATGGAGCGATGAGAACAAAAATTATACAAAGTTTTTGGCTGAATTGGTAAGTTTTGGGTACAGGTATTTTGTTTGTATATTTTAATATGAGGATCAGTATTGGGTAAAAATAAACGTTTAAAGTATACATTTCATGTTTTAAAAATAAAAAACCGATTCGATTTTAATTGCGTATGTTTCTGTGTATTTATAAGTTTTAACATTTGATAATTATTTTGCTTGTGACGTATAAAATGTCGATATTGTTGTGATAAGTTATTTTACTTTTGTGAAGATCACAATAGTATCCAGCTTAGATTTAACTTCACAAAGTGTATTGCACAATTTGCACTATTACGAAATATAGTTAAAAGCTGTATTGGTATGTTAATATTCTACTTATTAGGATAACATAAATCTTTTTTGTTCCACTAGTAATGATGTTTTTTAAATTGTCATTATGACCTGTTTCAGCATTTTATGATTGTAAGTTACATTTAATATTAATGAAATGTGAATTGTGTTGCAGAAGTCGCTTAAGAAGATTTGTGATGATGATGATGTGAAGATAGTTTATTTAGATGATGATGATGATGAGGTAAAATTTTCCTTTTCTTTAATTATAATTGATTTATTTTAATTGGCAAAACCAGGAGTGAATATGATTTAGTAGCATCTGTTTGTAATTTGTTATTAAGTTTATTGGACATGTATATTACAAAATACCAGTAAATTAACTATTATAAATTGTGTACAGCAGAATTTGAAAGGATTTCCTTTGGATTTAATTGACACAAAGGATTGAAAAGTTGTTAAACTTCTCAAAATAGATGTTGAATTTTATATTGAGTGAAATTTATTTTAGAATGGGTTGTTTATATGTTGGTTGTGTAAGATTCTGGAAGTCTGAAAATCTTCAGCAACTTTGAATTAAGTTTGAATAATAGCAGCTGTTCTAATGGAGGGTGAGGCTCAGGAAAGAAACAACTTTAGGAATGAAATATTTTTATTTATTTTTTGAGAATTCTTAAAAAAAAAAAAGAGTTTTGGTTATAAACTAATTTTCTATAAAACTTTGTCTTGACTTAGATATGAATTTGGGTATTCAGTTAGTGTTTAAAACTGTTTGCTTTTATACATGGAACCAATTTCTTTATATTTTGAAACAATTCTGGTGTGATACTGCCAATTTCTTTTGAATTCTAACCTTCAGTTATTAAATCATTCTGAAATTCTGCATTTACATCTTTCTGTAAGATATCCCCACAATGAAAACTCATATGATAAATCAGTTCTTGCAGAGCCATTACATATAATTAAATTGAGATGAGAGATCAAACAGTTGTATAAACTATTCTGTGCTCATGAACATTTCATGCCTGGTTGTATAGAATTGGCCATATTGATAAGGTAACAGTAATTAATGTATATACTCCAAAAAGTTCCAAGTATTATAAATTAACTCAGTATTACTTAGTAATTAAGAAAAATTATACCTTAATTCAGTGGTTCGCAAATAGTGTATAATATTTTAGAATTTAAAAATAAATTTTATGCCATTCAGAAAGTCTTATATAATGTGGTTTATACTTACCTTGAAACCTTTGATTCAGTAAAATTTATTTTGAGGCAGACTGTACCAGTCAGTAATACAGCAATACTAAGTTGAATTTTTCTTCATTCCAATAATTTTGATTGATGATGCAACCCTGCAACAATGCGTATTGTTGCCAAGCTGAGAGATTTATCTAGACTGAGGGAAAGTTTTGAAAATCAGCTTATTCAAAATAAGAAAAATTGTATGAAAATAAAAAAAAAATACACAAAATAATCAAAAATCTCACAATTCCAAAGAGAGCCCTATGACCCTCTTAGCTTCTTGGCAAAAATGTTACATGTTGTTGCAATATAAGATAAGATATTAGATAAAAAGTAAAAGGATACTAATTATATTGCAGGATTGTTGTGATATCCTGGGCTTGAGTGAAGTGTGTCGTCTGTCAAAAAATTGAGAACCACTGCCTTAATTCTTTAAAATACATAAATATAAAAATATTATTTGGAATATTGACCTTTTTATATATTATGAATTTATATTGGAGTGCTGTTAATTAATAGTTTTGCAGAATGTGCTACATGATGTAAAACAAAAAGTTAACTTATTTTTAAAAGTTATATGATTGAAATTATTGTTCACTAGATTATTGTATTTATGACAATTATTGTTTAACTGAACAAATTATTATTTAGTTGGTTGCTGAAATTTGAGTATATATATATGACACTGTCATAATACTGTTATTGTATTTTAGAATAGTGTTTCTTCCTTTTTATATACGAGTATAACTAATCATTTGATTAAACGTAAATATTTTGGTTTCGTGAAGTCATGTATGTGGTTATGTGGAATAATTAAAGTTGGAAGGATTTATAAATTTTAACCCAATTTGTCAGGAATGGGGTGAAACAGTTGTTGTACTTAATAGTTCCTAGAAGTGATTTAACATTCTTCCAAGTAGACTTTTTTATCTAAAATATATTTTAACATAGGGTGGACATTATAAATATATACAAAAAGAAAACAAAAGCTAGACTTTTTTTTTAGCTAGTTAGACTTTCATGAGAAATAAATTTGAAAAAACTTGATTTGTTCAATGCATTTAGTATAAAAATTAGTACTTCTTCAACCCTTAATATTCTATATTTTCTTCATTTTCCTTCCAAAAACGCTTATGAAGAATTATAGCATTCTGAAAAGAAATGTGTTTTTAATTTTCACAGTTGGACATTCAGTATTTTAAAATCCTGATTATATTGTTGAGTTCAGTTGCTGTGCACTTTTAAAAAGGGAAAGTTGTAAAAATACTACCTTTGTATCCTTTTTAAATTGTGTTTGTTCAGATAGAATGTCATTTTTATTTTAGTTAATCAGTTGTGACAAGCTTGATCTTTGCTGGTTATGTTATTTAAGATAGATTTTCTTGTTTGTTTTATTGAGATTATTTGCAAAAGTGATGTTCACTACTGAATTGGAGTGCTTTCGAAACTTTAGTTAAAAAAGGTGTGTCCTATTTGCTCTTAGAACAAATATTAGTAGCACAAAAAATCTTATTTAACGGCCAAAAATGGAAACGTAACATACTTGAGCAATTCAAAATTTATAAATAAATTTAAAAATTACATCATAATTGAACAAGCAGTTTACATCATACTTACTGTTTAAATACATCATTAACCAAAAGGATCCTTTAAAACCTTGACTTGGATACCAGTGACATGTCTCAGAAGAGGTTTAACATGAGTGAAAGGTAGCTCAGAATAAAGTAAATTGCAATAACGTTTGTAAATACAGTATTTTATTTTTTAAATTCACGCTTTTGAGATATACTGAATCAATAATTTTTTGTTAATGCTTTCAGTTTTATTCGATATTCTTTCTGAGGTCACTTTCTTCTTTTCTTCTGAAACTTTTACCCCTTTTTGATTTTGGTTTTTAGTATTTCTTTGAGATAGGTTATATTCTTAATTATTTCTTCTGTATTTATTTAAACTATTTGTTCCTTAGTTTTATTATTTTTTAATAAATCAAATATTTATTATTGTACATTTTAAAGATATGATTATGGAGACTGATTATTGTTTTTCTCATTGTATCTGAGAGTTTTTCAATTTTAAGATTTAGGTATTGGGATATTAATTTTAACACTATTTTAAAATTTTGGGTCTGATATTTTTTTCTTTCATTTTTATATTGTTCAAAATTCCTTTATTGATTTGTTTATAGGGTTTTATCATTGTTTTATATTGTCTAATCTTTGAGTTCTATGTTAGTGACTTGTTTTATGTGTTTTTGGTTAATTGAAATTCTAGTTTCATATATTTTGTTCTAAGTTTTATTATTTTCTTTTCTAATACATTCCAGCTGATCCATTCACTTGTATTCTATTCCTTCAATTTTCTGTTCATTAATTTCCAACCTTTTTGGTGAGTTTTTAATGTTTGTTAGTGTTCTAGATTTTTCAAAGATATTGAGTTCTATTTTAGCTGAGTATATTATTCTTTAATCTGTATTTCTGCTTCGTGCCAATTTTTAAGAGCCATATCATTACATATCATATTTTAGTCCTTTTGTTCCTATTTTAATCCCATTATTTTCTTCTGGATTTTGTTTCCATTCTCAGAATATTTTTTGTACTGTGCAATTGAATAAAAGTAGTGATAATCCATCATTATCTGACTCCAGCTTTTATTTAGAACTGGTTCTGATAATTCTCCCATACATTTTACTTTAGAATATATGTCTATTAAGATAGTCTTAATTGTTTTTATGCCTAATTCTTTTAGTGATGATGTTGGAGAGATTTTGTCTATGGATTCATATGCTTTTTGAAAGTCAAGAAATGTATGTTTTATTTGCAAGTTTACAACAATTCATAATATTTTTATTGTTTGCCTCCATGGCATGAATGCTAGTATCACGGTAATCTTGGGTTTAAATCAAATCAGGTATGGCATCCTCACATATTATAAAATAATAATTTCATCTCATCCTGTGAAGCAATATCCTAATACTCTTCCAATTTTCTGCACTGTAAGTCTGAAAGAATTTTTGTCAAATTTGTTTTTTATTCTGAAGACAAATTAATATTTTGCTTGGCCACTTTTTTTTTTTACAATTGCAGCCCAAATCAACTCTGTTGGATTTAGGTTGGGTTGGTATGGTGGTAGCTAGAGGTATATAGCTGTATCATGAATAATTTTGTCCAGGAGAATTTTTTTTCCCACTTAAAATTATTTACTACTTGCAAAAAATGTGTGCTTTTGTCCATGGTTTACTCTTAAGTGAGCTTATGATTGCCCAGCAACTTGGTTATGC
>JAAAKQ030214788.1:0-11570 GCA_010016005.3 Zanna intricata | reverse complement strand
TTATTTAAATTAGTATCAGATATATTATATAAAGAATATATACATACATAAGATAAAATTGGTCGCTGATATTATAACATTGTTTATCTTGTATATTAAAACTTAAACAAAAACAAACTTTTTTGTTTTCTGATATTTTATACTACAGTAAGAAGTGATTGTTAAAAAAAAAGAAAAGTTTGAACTCTCAGTCTGGCATTACTAAAAAAAAAATTATTTTCATTTTATCTATTCCAACATGATATTACTCTGCATTCCTGTAGGCAACAATATCTCAAACAGCTAGCTCTTTTCTCTCGATAGGGATACAATTTTCATTTATTCCAATTCTTTTCTTTCTTTATTTTTTCTTCTTTTACTGTAGTAAATAGAGTGAAATTCCAAGTAAAAAAATTGCCAACAATTTTTTTAGAAAATATAAACGCTTTGTGGTTTATGTTTTGTATTCTACTGATTCTGTGGAACTGCAACATAGTAATTTATGAAGGTATCACATGGATAATGAATTGAGATAACAATGTTATCTCTATTTAAGATCTATTGGAATTCAATTGCAGCTTATGTATTGTTTCAATAACAGGTTAACTTGTTATTAGACATAGTACCATCTACAGAGAACAGTTTTTAATCTAAGATTATTTTTATTTCAGAGTATACTTTTCTGAAAAATAACTCTGAAAGTAAAAATGAAATAAAAATACAGTTTAGTTTATTGTTAGGTCTGGTAATTTAACCTTCAACGCTTTATAAATTATCAACTTTTATAAAATTCTTCTAGATTAATAATTCAACATATATATATAATTGAGACGGTTCATGAAGTTTTAATACATTCAGTCGGAGGGCTTTTTTGAAAGTAATTTGAAGAAAACTTTCTTTTAATTTTGTATTTAAAATGTTTTAGTTTAAAGTTACAGACACAAACCGATCTTTTTTTTACTTTAATTTTTATTAACGGAAAATGTAATACTACAATAAAATTTTTTGAACTTTAATTGCGTAGCGTAATTTGTTCTTTTATATGAAAAACTAATAAAAATTGAATATCTGCAATGATCCCATGAAAATAATGTAAAGTGAAAAAACAATTCAAGTTAAAGAAGAGAAATTAAATTTAACAAAACTAACTGTATTAAAATTGAGGAAAAGTAAATTATTAAAACTTTGAACTTTGAAAATACATAAATTTTCTTTTGTAAAAGAAATTTATTTAATCAAGTTCAATAAAAAAATATATATATATTTACGAAAATTTATGGTTTTATATAAAAATGACTAAAAGATTACAAAAAATTATAATCATAAACAAACTCTAAAATTACATCTAACCAATTGACTTACAATCTCTGATTCGTTGTAAAAATATTTTTAATTTTACAATGCCTAATATAACGTACAGCACAAGAATTAGCGTCTGTAGTTCAGTTATTACAAACCTAATTGCATGAGGATTAGCAAATTTTTTGCTCTAAAATTAACTATTATTTAAAAACTTTAAATAAATGTAATGGATATTGTTATTGTTAGTATAAAGAGAAATATTTATTGAATTTTTTTTTAAAAAAAATAATAATTCATTCTTAGAGTGAATTTTCAAGTATATTTTAAGTGAATTTTCAAGCGTTCAGAGGATTTTTATTTTAGTATATGAATACTGTTTTATAGACTCCAATTTGTTTAGCTATATGAAATGTTAAGTAATTCTTAATATTGATATGTTACGTAATAAAACTTCTATTCTTTCAAGCCGATAATTTTATTTATTTACTATTTTTGTAATAAAAACATTTTATTAAATGTTAATATATTCTACACGTATTTAAGAATTCGTCATTTACAACATTGTATAACATGTATAAAATTTATCATTTATCATCCTTACAAAGAGGAGGAAATCAAACTGTAATTCAGCACGGCTTGTTTCTCCTTTAGAAGAGTATCTTAAGATTATTTCGTTCGAAAGTTCAAGGACTAGAAAATACATGCAGAAAATTTTTGAATCACCTTAGAAGTACTCTTCACTACCAGTATAATATGGCAGAAAGTAGAATTCATTGTCAGATCTATCTGAAAGTCTGTCTTCAAATCTGCTAACCATAGTAGCAGCTCAGCTATTCCTAAACTGAAGTTGGCAATAGAATCTACGACTGCTTTCATGAATCGTCCTGCTACACTGATGGTGATTCCAGGGATCTGATTGCCTAGTTGACAACCGGAGGGCTCCTGTTCGCCTCACTGCCGGGGGGCCTTATTCGTTTCCTTACTGCTACTTCTTTATTGGGCAGTCCCTTTGGAAATGCCACTTTCCAACTTTAATGACAACATGGAATGAAACTACTTCTATGTCAAAATATCTTTTCATCTGTTCTAGTCACTGAAGTGTCCGGTTAAAGCTCAGTTATTTTAACTAGCGAGATTTATCCAGAACTACCATGACTTGCAGAATTACCGAGCAGGAGATCCAAGCTATAGTGAAGTCAAAGAGAACTCAAGCTCTTTGACTTCAATACAGCTTGGATATCTTGCTCGTCCGCTTCAACGATGATGGTATTGGCAGCAAGTCAATATCAACTCCTTAGAGAATCACTCCTTGTCGCCGAATGACTTCGATGGCATATGGCACCGTCACACTTTATGATAGTCCTGAAAAGGACTGTTTGAGATTTTTGAAGTGTTGGCCGTGAAATGAGCAGTTTCTTTGCTTTATCAGGTAGCTCTGGGAAGGGATGGTGGATGCAGAAAGGGTTCTGGTGATGTCGGCTAGGCTATAGTTGGAGAGTTTGGGTCTCGTCCGTTGAAATCGGATCGAAATTCTTAGAGGCAGTCTGGTTCTCACTACAGCTTCGGGTGGTGACCCCCACAGTTAGGACGTCGTCGTTCTCAACTTCCGCTGGCGCAAGAAAGGCGATTTTCCCCAAGCGACCCCCCCGCTGAGCTGTCTTCTGGTAGTGGGCCTGTTGGTCGGTCAACCGTACAGGGCGGTTACAGTCAAAAGGGGCGGGGAGCTAGCGTCTATTCCCAGTGTGTGCCTCGGCGGAGCGGCCAGGCCTCCTACCACGGCGGTCAGCCAGGATTGATACTCTGGCAGGGATGTTGGCATCCACCAGAAAGTGTCACGGATGTACCAGTCAGGGAAATGCTTCTTTATTCTGTCATCATCTTCTTTTCCTTCTCCTGTTAGGGGATAACGACCAGCTCTTTGTGCTGGTACTGCATTTTATAGGCGTCTGCGAGTAGTGAGGCCGCAGTGCCTCTGTGTTGGGGATGTTGGGCCGTTGTCTGGCTTGGTGGGAGGGCGCTCCTGCAGGAGCGTAGACTTAGTTTAACTCTCGATGACATTTGAACGATCATAATACGTAGATAGGTACGTCGTACATACGAAAGAAAATTATTCTCCTTTTTTTTTGGGGGGTCTGAGTCATAGTCATCGAGAAATTTAAAACAATCATACCCCATTTTTGCATGATTATCATACTTCTCTTCTTAAAGTATATCATTAAGCTATGATTCAGAAAAATAAAAATACGAAAACCAGACAAAAAATATATATATATATATATATATATAATGCGTAAAATGTATGCTTGAAATCGTATTTGATATATATGTTAAAAATAACTGAAACATTCATATTTTTATTATTAAAAGTATACATTGTTTGATACACCACTTTGTTTGAATTTTTTTTCTAAAGAGCGTTTGGGATATTTGAAGTGTTGGCCGTGAATAGAGCAGTTTTTTTACCATTTCGTTTTGATTGCTTGTTTTATTGTTTAATACATATTTTCTAACTGATTGGTTTATTTATTATCTGAAATTGCTATGTAACTAATTCCTTTATTTTAAAATGCAAATAAACCTTTTTAATTAGCTGATTTAATTATAATTGATTCTAGATTTATTACAACACAACAAACAATATTTAACACAATGTTATTCTGATTTTGGTACACGAAAGTTAACGATAATTTCAGTTATTAATAATTTTTTTATAATTTAACAGTAAAATACCGTACTACCAAAAATAATTCCATTAACTGAAATAAACGTTCAGTTAATTAATTGTTAAAAAATTATACTACAATAAATAAAAATATTTATATTAGTAAAATATGAATGTAATTTTAGTTTCAAAACACTTATATTAATTGGTATCGTATAATTCCCCTTCTAAAACAGAATGTCCATGAAGAACGAATAAATTTTCAGACATGTTCTACTGTTAAAAATAATGAAAAATTATCACATGAACATAATTCAGGAAACACTTTATTCTCGAGTTATGGCATGCAAAACAATTTGCCCGGATTTTAGCTGTTCTAATATGGAGAAGCCCTAGTGTAATTTTTTGGATCAGAATTAATTTTTAATTTCTTAATCACTATTAGTAGTGATGGGATCAGAATCTTAAAAAATACTAGAGTTAAAGTTCTGAGACCTATTTTATCCTATTTCACATTTTAAATTACATAAGAAATCACCTGTTAAGACGCCGATATCTCTTTAAAATGTAAATATGTTTCAAACGCTTCCCACTTTTAAAGACTATCGAGTTTCTTAATTCAAAAAACAATTTCTAGAAAATATTAATGAATTCACTCGAAAGACGCAGGTGAAAACAGAAAATGAAATCAAAGAACAACATTATTACAATATAGTCAAATCTTCTACCAAACTCTTTACTTCAAATGCTAATAACCAAACCCAAAGAAAATGATGTTACTTATTTAAAATTTAATTCTAAGCAATGTTTTTTTTTTTAATTCAAACCATTATTACAAGATTGTAAAAAATTTTTAAATTTGTCCATCAATGAACGCAGAGCATTTTGATATATAACAATTGTTTTTTTATTTGTTTACATAAAGGCCATTCTATTGTTATGTGTTACTTAAAAAATGTATGTTTGATTTGTCTTACAAAATATCATACATTCGTTAATATGGGCAAAAATGAATCATTCTAATATAGATGTCAATAAGCCTGAAGATAATAACTACTGTTCATTTAATAATCAGTCAAACGAAAATATACTTTTATTAACAGCCACATGTAACATCAATGATTGTGGTAATCATCATTCATGTAGAATCTTATTAGATTGTGGTAACTAAGCAAATTTTTTTACGTATAAATTTGCCCGAAAGTAGAACTTAAACTTATTAAAAATTATCTCCCCATTACAGATATAAATAACCCATTATCTCAATCCAAATGGTGTTACACTTACATTACACTCTCAATATAAGAAATTTTCTGTTTTATCTAATATATAAGACAGCCTTCCATCAACTACATGTGACATTTCTAATTTTTACCTTCCTCTTAATACATTTCTAGGAGATCCCAAATTCAACAAAGCAAATACATTGACATAGTGATCGCAGCTCAATTCTATTTGAGTCTTATCTAGCCTTGGAAATTGATCCAAAATTCCAGATATCCTTAATTCAGTTTCTTAATCCAGATTTCTAAAATTCCAGTTTCCTTAATTCAAGAAAACTAAATCACGTTATATACTTAGATGTCACCTTCCTTATAAAATTAAGGGCAACAATAATGTTGCACCTTTTCTTGCAAATAACGTACATAAAAATCTATCCAGAATTTCTGGAAAATTAAAGAAATTAATACTGATGTTTCAGTTAAAGAAACCTCTACAGGTGAAAAACATTTTCAAATCAACACTACTTGAAATAATCAAGGAAATTTGTAATGTCGTTACCACGCAAAGATAACATTCAACTGTTTTGTTAATGCTAAAAATACATTCTTATCTTTAGAAAGAAAACTTCAATGCCAAACAATGCCAAACTTAAAAAGAAATATTCCGCTTTCATTCAGGAATATTTAGAATTAGGAGACATGTAATTACTCAGTTCCAATGATTTGTTAATCAACAAATCGAAAGTGTGCTATTTACCAACAAGTATCCAATAAGACCTATTTTTCATATTGCTTAGATTCAGAATATGTAATTACATCAGACATAGCTAAAATGTATCGTTAGATATTATTAGTCAAACATAGTGATTCCAATTTACAACGTATTCTTTGGCATGATTCCCCATATCAAAAAATAAAATATTTTGTTTTACGAACCACAAAGTATGAGACCGCATGTGCACTATATTTAGCACTAGATGTCTAATTCAAATAGGTAATTAAAATTAGAATGATTTTCCACAAGCTTCGAAGGCCATTCGAAATGATTTTTATGTTGATGAACTCATAACAGGTTCGTATAACTTACATGAGCTTATTCTACTGAAAATTGATATTTCTAAATCATTAAAATATGGTTTTTCACTCCATAAGTGATTTGTTAAATTTTGTACACATTTTATGTTTTCTTATTTGTTAAATTTGTACAGATTTTATGTTTTCTTATATTTATTTATTCTTATATTTTTTTTATGAATACATTCGGTTTTTTTTTTGTTATTCGGAGTTCTGTTAAGAAAGCATCTTTTCATATATATTTTATAATAGTTTTTTTTTTACTGCTCATTGTTAAATATTATAATGTTGAGTACTAGAATATGTAAATTAAATTATTTTACTTTAAAATTGTTATGTTCTTTTTCTACTTTGGATTGGAAAATTAATTTCAAACCGAAAACTATTTACTTTTAGTAATAAAAAACTTTAAAAGTATAACTAAAACCAGATATTTGAATTTTATATGAGTGACTGTTTTACAAATCTTGTATCATTATTTACTTTCTTATGTTTCAGGTAAATAAATTATGAAATGAAAATTGGTGCACAACGTTTGGACAACGTTTAAATAATGTACGTAGTAGTCTAAACATGTTTTACTTATTAATACTCAAGTACAATTGTTCTTGAATTATGTAACTTATAATTTTTCAAAAAAATTCTAAAATTGTTCACTTCAGATCAAGTTCTAATTTATTTAAAATAACATAATTTTTTCAGTAATTTTGTTTTATTTTTATTAAAGGATTGGATAGCTATTTTATGTAAAGATGAAAGTAACTTATTTTTTAAATTGATTAAACTGCATAAGTAATTAATGACATTTGTCCATAACAGAATCCAATATATACATAGATTAGGAATGAAAATGATACCTTCCAAAAAACATGCGCACCGACAACACAATCCAGTTCAATTTATTTTTAAAAAGAAACAGAACAGAATTATCAGTATTAAATTTGAATTTTTTTTTCGGGATTAATAAAAATTCGTAAATAAAAATAAAACTTTATTATTTTAAATTATTAGTGGTTAGTGAATAGATTAGGACTATTCATCATAATGAAAACATTGAACACCTTTAAAAAATTAACAGCTGAACCCTATTATAACAAAAGTATAATACAGATTCAATCAAGCAATAAATGAGTCTTTAAAAAAAACAATGTTTGTTTATATCTCCGTAATTTCACCTACAAATTCATAAACTGACAACTGACTTTTATTTATATTTATATATATATATATATATATATATATATATATATGTATGGTATTTTTATCTTTATTTTTTTGCTTTTGCCTCATTTAATGCAAAAAACTTGTCTGTCAAATCATAAATATTTGGGAGGGATATTTTACAATCGTAATCCCTTTTCTTTACTCACAAGTAATTCATCCAAAATGCTACAGTAAGAATACAAGGACATCGAACATGTTATGCTAAAATAATTCAAATAAATTCAATGTTAAAATAAAATCTGGTTAGGTGTGATAATAAAATGTGCTTTTATTTTAATCAAATATCCGAATATATATTATATAAGTAAATGTAAGTAAATATTCTATGCTTCTTTTGTTTATTAATATGATTTCAGTCAGAAATTTAGTATAATCTTCACAGCAGTTGATTTTTTTAAATAGATATCGATGTATTAATAAATATCAGATTTTAAAATTTCATTAAATAATACTGATTAAAATCTATATTATAGGAAGCTAAAATATTACAGAAAATACAATTTTATTGATTAGTTTTACTTCATTTTTATAGTTTTTTATTGCCCACTAGATATTTGATATTTTTATCATGATATTTTCATCAGTGTAATTTTTGTTAAATAAACATTATAGATAACGTAAACGTAAAATTAATTAAAGTTATTTTCTGCCTAATAAAATGAATGATTAATTTGTTCCTTTTTAAATATAGGTATTACGAAAAACGGGTTAAAATATGAAAAGATATTTTCAGAAAACACGCTATTTTTTACTTTTGAAATAAATTAACTTTATGTGCATTTAAAAAATTTAAATCTCTGTAAAGATAACGTAGGTAATCTAATTCTGAGAAAATTTATGCAATTAACGTCAAATAAAATTAATCACAATTTGAGAAGTTCATTTTTAATTAGAAAAATAACACACAAACAGGATCGGAAAAGTAATACGACATTAAACAGAAAAATTTATATACAAATGCCAAAATTTTAAAATAAATTTGAATGACAACCTTCTAAAACGTATTAAAGATTTTTATATTTTCATAGGTTGGCAATAACAGCTGATCAACAATTACATTTAAAGTTTAGCATTTGATTTCTCATTTGTGCTGTTATTGTTCAATCAGTCATCCACAATGAGGGATACCAAAAATTTGTTTTATTTGGAAAGTTGACAGACATGTTAATTTACAGTAAATTAGATAAAAAAAACTGCTGTGTTGGCTGCTGTGGGTGAGTATAGAGAAAATTATCCAGATCCAAGAGTACCAGATCGTAAAACATTTGAGGCTTTGGGGCGCGAGTTCAAGAAACAGATATACTTAAAACACAAGGATTCGATGCCGATCAGGAAAATTTAGTGAGAAATACCAACGCTGAAGAAACAATACTGAATGCGGTATAATTATCTCCCACTTCAAGTTTCAGAAAATTGTCACATTGTTTTCATTTTTCATAATCAAGTGTATGGGAGATCGATAACATACATTCCTTACAAATCGTGTAAAAGCATTTATTAGAACCTAATTTCGATAAATTGATATAACTCTGTCAATAGTTAATTAGAAAATGTTAACATCGTCCAAATTTCCTGAGTAATATTCTAATTACTGATGAATCTTCATTTACTAGATATGGCTTTGTAATTTGTCAAAATACTCACACTTGGGCAGAAGAAAATTCCCATAAGATGCTGTAAGTCATTTCCTAAACAATTTTTAATTTAACGTACGAGGTATGTTTCTTGTTGATAATTTCATAATCCTTTTTCTTATCGCCAATGTTAAATGGAAAGTGGTAATTCCATTTTTTGCAAACAAATCTTATGGAATTCTTGGAAGATGTTTCACTTGCAAATGTAGTTTTTCAGTTATTCAATGATGACACACCTGTTCCGATTGTCGTTATCTGATGACTCGGATTTAGTAAGCATTAGACTGGTTGAAACTAATCAGTAACCTCGATCTCCCGGTCTCACGCCGGCGGAAGTTTTCCTTTGTGGTTGGATGAAGTCATTAGTCTATTCCGCTCGTACCGGTACAAAAGAAGTATTAAACATCATACAACAAAAGCTGCGGTAACTAGTAGGAATAATAATGATGCTATTAAGTGTGCCCAGTTAACATGAATCCGCCGAGATGAACTATACATTACACAGAATGGCAGCTAATTTGAGTAAGTCCTTTGCAGAAATTTTGTAGCTTTATCAAGTAACAGTTTTGATATTAAATAATTTTTATGAAAAAAAAACCAAAGATATGTGATCTTTATTTTTTAAATTTATATTTTATTCATCTATTTCTGTTGTTAAGATAAGTTTACTATTTGCTTTCATTTACATTATGTTGTTCAAAGATTGATGAAAATAGTTTGTTTAAAATCGTATCTTTTTTCGAACTAGTTTGTGTATTTTGTTCCTAAGTAAGTTAAACTTCTTAAATCTTTGCCAATTTTAATAGATGTTATTCACATCACTTTTCTCAAAATTAAATTTTCTACTCAGATAATTAAAAATTTTGATTTGTTTATTCGTAATTTTTATAATTAAATTTAATATAAACCTAAAACAAGGTTTTCTGCCAAAACCTTGTCGTGTTTCCTCGTTTTTTTTTTAAACCTAAGTGAGACAGATGTCAAGATTGTACAGTACTACATATACTACGTATTTAGGTTATACTAAGCAAGATTATATTAAGCACCAAGTGTATAATAAGGATTAAACATTAGATATGTATTAAGAACTAAGATTGTATTATGCAACAAATTTAATAAAAGCAATTAGTGAATATGTGTAACATACAAACCCACAAACACACGCATACTTGTACGCGAGTGTGTTACGAAAAATAAATGTATTTATAGCAGTTGTTTAATTCTGTTTTGTTTTTTTGATGATCTTTTTTTAACGTATACTACCAATAAAAAGAATTTCTGCTAGGAAGTACCGGGTATTATCTAAACAATTTATAAAATGACTACGAAAAATGTAATACAATTTAAAATAAGGGTTATTAAATTAAAACATTTTCTCTAATTATAATTAATAAAAAAATTTCTGATTAAATTTTTGTCATTTAAATGGTAAACAAAATGCAAGAAAGGAACGGATAAACAAACGTTAATGAATTTTGAAAAAGTAAAACATAACTTTTCTTCGAGGAAAATATTATTTGAATTAAAAAAAATACACAATGCTATCATCAGTTTTTTTTTATTAAATTAAGTTATTGTTAAAATATTTTTTGAATGAACTTAACAATGAAAACGAATAATTGGTCATTTTATGTAAAATTTTATTTTAAAATTTATTTATTTTAAAATCTAATTTTATTCAAAATTTTTGCATTGACTGCTGTCAGTTTTACGGGTGCACATGTTGATCGCAGGACAATCGTACCCGGCGAGATCTTCCACCTTGTAGCGGTTATCGTTTAGAATACGTTTTATCAAGGTTTTCTTGCCTTCCCCTTTTACTAATATTGTGTAATTCGGCGTTAAACTTTTTAAGATGGACGGTAACCTCGAATACGAAATGAATCCCGAATTCCAACTTCGACCTATTTCTTTTTGCGATTTCTGTATTTTAGATCTGGTAGCTTGAGACGATACATCATAATAGTCAAACAGTGGTTTAAACAGATAATGACCGAATTGAAACCATCCGGAGAAACGATGGCAAATTCTTTGAGGAAGACCTCTCTATCGGATATATGAAAACAATTAAAGTCGACTACGAAGGAACCCATGTTAAGGCTGTTAGACACAAACAACCGATTAGGAAACGCTTCTGACTGTGCCTGTTAAAGGAGAATATTTCATTATGCAATCACTTATCATCAAGCAATAGGCTGTTGTATTGGCGGGAATGTTGGCAGAAGTTTATATCTCGATTTTAATATAACTGCTACAGTTTTCAAAGTGTCGTTTTGTTTTGAACAATCTATAAAGATCAACGGCATAGCATAGTAATTAATTGGAACAATTAACGGTGCCCCAGAATTCCTGTTATAATGAGATTGATAGTAACACTTAAACATTTCGTATAATGTAATGTTATCTCCTTGAATGTGTTCATAAGGATAATATACTGAATTCAGATACAAGCGTATGTTATTAAGTGAAATG
>JAAAKQ030214777.1:0-11570 GCA_010016005.3 Zanna intricata | reverse complement strand
GCGAGTGGTAGCATCTCGGCCTTTCATCCAGAGATCCTGGGTTCAAATCCCGGTCAGGCATGGCATTTTTCACACACTCTACAATTCATTCATCTCATTCTCTGAAGATACACCTTAACGGTGGTTCTGGAGGTTAAACAAAAAAAAAATTACATATACAAATTTTATATAAATTTTATATCATCAAAAATTTTATTCATCAATATTGGAGGCAATTAATCAAATTCAGCATGCACTATGGTGAAAGTTAAATAAAAATATTTTTATAAAAAAAATTGAACAATGTGCAAACCATCTGACCATTTATTGTATCATTATCAGTCATCCATACAGTTAACATATTCTGTATATCTTGATTGACCTTTTCAATTTATAAAATGGTGAAAATTAGATTAATTATTTTTTTTTTATAAATATGGTGAATTTGATTGTTTCCAATGTTGGAGAATAACATGTATATAATTTGTGTATTTAATGCTAATTAGACGAGGTTAGCGAGTGTGGGTTATTTTGGTTTAAATTTAAACTTACCTTTTTTTTTTTTACAAGAATTTCTTGTAATCTATATTTACCTTAGAGATTGGTAGTGGGTGATTATTTTTTTAAATTTCTAATTTATCTATATTTATGTTTTGTGACATGTATCAGCAAAAGTCCAAATAAGCAAATATTTCGGTCTTTCACCGATGTATTTGGTATATATTAACATTTGCCAGATATGGTCTTCCATGGTAACAGTATATTTTTACCTCAGAGAAGGATACATGAATTTATTACATTATCTGTTCCACCCGTATAGTTGTGATGTGTTTAAAGTATTTAAATTAAAGTGGCTTTGTTTGACACTGATAATGTTCATTATATAACAAGTGCCTCTTTGCTGAAAAGAGTGTAGCTGTTCCTAATAGGATGAGTAGAATTTGGTATGCTGATGTACAATAGTACTTTTGAGTAAGTAAAGAAATAAACAAGAAATCACTTTATTCTTCACTTTGTTTTACTATTTTTGAGAGTAACTATTACTTTTGTCAGACCACTTACAAACATATGGTTATAATAACTGACGTACATACCAGCTGGGTTGGTCAGGTTATATAATACTTTTTTTTTGTTTAACCTCCGGAACCACAATTAAGTATATCTTCAGAGGGATGAGATGAATGAATTGTAGCGTGTGTGAAAAATACCATGCCTGACCGGGATTCGAACCCGTGACCTCCGGATGAAAGGCCGAGATGCTACCACTCGCGCCATGAAGGCTGGCAGGTTGTATAATACTTGGTTCTTATTCAGTTGGCTAAGTTTAGCTACTGAACATTTTTTCATCTTACTGCTACAGAAAAATTTAATATTTGGCACATGCCTTTTATTATTTTGAATAAATAAATGCGTTTTGTAGCATATATATTTATAAAGAATATTAATGAGGTGTATTCATAGTCTTGTAAGTTTCCGCATCTTATATCATTATGCGTTATTTGAGATAAAATTAAATGTCAAGTTAGATTTTGCTAAATACAGAGTATATATTTTTTTATATAGTTCATAATAAATGATGTAATAATCTTTTTTTAGATTGTGATGAATGTGTAAGAGATTTCATGTTACACAGTGTTTAATTCATTATGCATTATTCAATACATCTGTTTTATTTATTTATTACTTATAATTTAAACTTAGTAAACAGATGTTTATTCTTTAATTTTCAAGGAAAATATCTTTGTAATTAATTGATTATAGTGGTGAAAATTAGTTTCATTGCAAGACTTTCTCATTCTGTTTATATTTTATTAAAATGTTATTATTGTTGGAATACTATGTTTTATTATTTATTTTAAAAGATATAAATCAAGCTTTACTATTTATAAAACAATATGTGCATAACAAAGCCAAAAAACAAAAAAAACATGAAAACAAATAAAAATTACACATGCCAAAAAAAGAAAATAATTTATGATGGTTTGGAATTTTTTCTTTTGGTTTTTTACTGTGCGACAATTTTTCTTGTTCTTGATTATCTTTTTCCATTTTCTTTATACATTCTACCATCTCTAATATCTGCAAGCATATTCTTTGTTTCATCTTTTCTTTTTTTTTTAACCTTTTATTCACTTTTCCCTATATAATTTTTTACCGAAGATGTACATCTCTATATACATTTCATCCATTGTAATGCTTTACTCCTCTTCTGTTTTTACTAATTCGACATTTCCTATTTTGTCTATCCATTATACTTTTTCAATTCTTCAATAATATACTCCAAAACTGTCAAAGTATAAAGTATCCTGTTGTACGGGCAGTAGGTCCCCCTGCCTCTCTGAATTTAGATCCATGTTATATTTCACACAAATCATTTGGCAACCTCTCCATAGTTCTTTGTTATAAATCTTCCTTCAGTCAATAATCTTTTTTTCTTTGCTCTTCTCTCGATATATGTATATTCTGCTTCTTTCTTCCTCCACACTGCTGATTTTCAAAGTCAGCAAAAACTTAAATGACTCTAAAAAATTATCTGTTCTGTCCTGTAGCACTATATTACCATGTCACTTTTTATGTTTTCTATACTTAATTTTTTCTTTGTTTATCTTCAAACAGGCTTATTTTCAGCAACTATTAATGAATAATAATAAAAAAAAAAATGTTTTCTATTATGTTTTCTCATGGATATTTCTTATAAGTTATATTAGTTATAAGTTATGTTATAAGTCTGGATATTATTTTTCATAGTTTTTGTATTGTTTCATATATATATAATAAAATAATTTAAAAAATTTGCAATTATAATGAGAATTTTTTCTTAATTGCCTGTATTAATGAAAGATACGATATTTTTCCTTGCAGGTGTAAGATACAAATATTCTTTACAGTAATAAATATTAAACTTATATTATCATGAAGTGATTTGTTTTTAGAAATTAATAATATAAAATAATAATTAGAAAATTTAAAACATTTATATGAATAATTTTATTTGATTGCAAATCCTAAAACTATTTAAAATCTACAAATTGACATATTCATATGAAAACTTTAAAGTCATTAAAAAAATAACAGTAGTATTTATGTAGTTTAGGCGAGCTTCTTTAAAAAAAAATTTTAACAAAACAACCAGAAAGTGTTTTTAATATAGACATGAAATGGTTGGGAGAAGAATAATTAAATTCAACCTTGTGCAGTACCAGAAATAACACTTAAAGCTGATTGCTGTAGATTCCTAAGTATAAGCATATGCATACCAATAGATATTCACAAATAGTTGTGTTAATGTATGATAATATTGATTATGAATATCTATTTATTGTTTATTTTTTTAATTTACTTTCTTTAGCCTTGTAAAAAAATTAGTGGCAGTTATTTTATTGTTTGTTATTATTATTAGTATTATTACTACTTGTATATTTTGCTTATTGGAGAGTATCATAGGTCTCTGATTTATACTCATTTATTTGAATGTTGACAGTAGAGAATATTGTAGTTATTCAAATGTCCAGAGCCTAGTCCTTAACCCAACCAGCCTTTCCCCCTTCTTCCTACTAAACATTACTTATTCTGCATATTCAGTACATAATGTTTCAAATGTGTTATAACAGCTGGTTATATACATTATAATTTATATGAATGTTGTTTGCCCTTTCCATTTAATAATAATTGAAAACATTCTCTTTTTAACAACATATATATATGCTTGCTAATAGCTTAATGTACTGATTTTTTTATTGTGCAATTAATTGTTTTTTAAAAATAAATTTTTATTTTACATTTTAATAGAGAAAGTTAACTTTTTTTTGCTGTGTGATATTTATGTATTAGTTTTTCATTTTCTTTCTTTCTTTCTTTTTTTTTAACTAGTATATCTATGTTTATCCGTTCTCTAAAATGATATTTCAGTTCTCATAAAATATTTTACTTACTGTTATCTCATTTACATTTTGGTGAAGTTTGGAAAAAAGGTGAATTTTCTCAAAATTACTAGATTATCAAATAATTATTTTCCCATGAAATATTTCCTTTTAAGTTGTTTATATAAAACTTTTCACTGGTCAGGTATTTTATTATTTGAAAGTTGTTTGTTTGAGTAATTACTCTTATTGTGGTTAAAGTTTTTTGGACAGTTATACTTATGTTATTTTTTATAGTTATGTATTAAGGGAGTATTATAAAACTTGGCTTTTTCTCTTACCAGGTTAGGGTTTTTATAGTTTGCCATGAAGCAGTTTTTTTTTCTTAAGTTGAGCCACCTCCAGTGAACCATATATATATGCAGTATTTCAGTCTTTATCAATCTATCTAGCATTTAGCCACAATACCTTTGGGAAGAAAATATTAAGTAAAAAGGAAAGGTATGGATAAATAAATCATACTTTTATTGACCACATCCTACTGATATCAAGGAAAGTAGTTTCTACTTTGGCTTTATTTTAAAATGCTGTAAATTTTTAATAATATTTGCTTAATTTTAGTAAAATCTTGACTAGAATTTCCTTCCCATTATTTGGTAACCCAAGTTCCATTGTTAAATTGTAAAAAGGATATAACAATTGTTTTGGTGCTATTTACTTTTTTAAATCTAATTTTTATATGAAATTTTTTTTTTATTCTGTATCAGGAGTTGCTCAACATTTTATTTAGACTGATTGATTGTTAGAAGTGTGCATTGTCACCAGATTTCTATTTTAGAGAGATTTAGATTTGGGAGAAAATCTCAGTTTATATAATTATAACAGTAGGTGTAGAATTTTATTTATGAATGACAAGAATTAATCTTCTGCAGAATTTTACATTGAATTTTATGATTAACTTGTTTATTTATTCAAACACAATAACAGGCTGATGTCCAATAATAGTCATTATGAAGGATGATAATGAGTTTAAATTTGAAAAATGTCATGCCTGACTGGCACTCAAACCTAGAATCTCTGGATAAAGGCAGAGTTACCACTGTTAATGGAGATCAACTAATGAGGGGATGCCCAAAAATAACTCAAGTTGTTAAAAAAAAACTTTTTTAAAAAGTTTTACTTAACAAAACTTTAATCTCCTTTAAAGTGCTCTCCATGTAAATTAGTGTGCTTGTCCCAGTGGAATTCTTGCTGCTGGAAACATTTTTGTTATTCCTGAAGACAAGTTACCCAAAATTTGCAGCTGTTTATCTTAAAACTTCCTCCATAGTACAAAAATGTTTTTCTTTAAATTCATTTTCCATACACTTTTTTTTTTTTTTTTTTTTTACCTCCGGAACCACAGTTAAGTATAACATCGGAGGATGGAGATGAATGATGTGTAGCGTGTGTGAAAATGCCATGCCTGACCGGGATTCGAACCCGGGACCTCTGGTATGAAAGGCCGAGACGCTACCACTCCGCCACGGAGGTCGGCATTTTTTCCATACACTGGAATAAGAAAAAGTCACTCGAAGCAAGTTCGAATGATTAGGGAGTTTAAGGAACAATAATCATATTTGTTGACAAAACCTGATTGACTTGGAGGGTGGAGTATTGTGGTGCAGAACCTGTTACCATTTTTTAGATAGGTGGATGTGTTTATTGCATATTTATGCATTTCAAGAGGCTTAATGCATTTATGTAATTTTTATTTGACAAATAGGTGCTTTTATCTTAAAGTAACCTTTATCAACACTTCCTAGTATATTGATTTATCATCTGTCCAGGAGCAACAGATTCTTTGTGTTCAATCCCATTCTCATCAAAAAAGTGAACCCAAATTAAGTCTTAAATTTGACTGAAATTACATGTTTTTTTTTTATCTCTGTTAACTGTGATTTCCATTAGTTTGATTGATATTTCATTTCCAGGTAAATAACCTTAACACCAATTCTCATCATTTATTACAACTTCAGAAAAGAAGTATGGGTTATTTTGAAGTTGGTCTTTCAAATCACACATCACACACACACACATCTGGTTTTCTGATCTGTGAACAGGGAAACTAAAATTTGTAGCAGTTTGTCTCATATTCTAATCATCTGTTAACATTTTTTTGGCAAGTGCTCCAAGACACAAGTTAATGAAGTGATCTCTTCAAACAATTGCAATTGTCTTCAATAATTGCATTTTACAAACTTCAAGATTTTCATCTTTCCTAATTGTAGAAGGTTAGCTAGATGTTTTCAAGATATTTGCCGTGGTTTGAAATACAAAAGCTGCTCATAGACATATTTAACGTAAAGTTTCCTCTTTAGAAGTATTTTGAAGCATCACTATTGTTTAAGAAGCCATTTTTTCCAACAGGAAACAAAATTTAATGCTTACCCTCTACTCTTTATGATGATCCATCACAAAATTAGTGGAATGTGTTTAACTAGTGTCAAGAAAAACTGACAATGAACACTTTACATATAATAAAGAAGAAAGCCACTTGGCAGTCTGCCCCAGAATATACACTTGGTATATCTAGTAACAGAACTTGTGAGTACATTTAGATTGCATGCCAGGTATAGATTCCAGTTACTTTTGGATACCCCCTTTTATTTACTAAAATGTTGATGTTTGATGATAGTCCAAAAATTTCAGTTAGTCATACTTACCCTCATCAAGAATTTTAAAATTTTCATAAACTGTGTTTTCTATTTATTCATTTTCAGAATTGCAACAAACCAGTCAGTTGACTAGTTTATTCATTCTGTACTCTTTTCCTCTTTATTCCTTCCGGTTCTTTAATAATATTCTAACCTCCCAATTTTTATTTTATAGTGTTCAACTTAAAAAAGGCCCCATCTCTCAGAAGTTTATACTTAATGCGTATCTTTGTTAAAATGCATATATTGGTCTGAGGTAAGTAAAATAATGTGGAAAATATTGGTGTGATTAGAATTGTTGTAGGAGGATTGTTTAGTGCAGATTTGATTATTGCCAGTCTTTATCAAGCTTGACTTTTGAACAAGGTTCTGCAATCATGTGTTGTTTGTTAAAATACAGCAAACTGTTGAAGAATGAATATTCGTGATGGAGACTTATTTAGAGATGAAATCTTAGGTTGTGTCATTGGTGAAAGGTCAGAGAAAACTTTGATAAGGGATTTACAGTGAAAAGTGTTATTCAGAAGTTAGTTTAAAGATTTTAACAAACATGCAGATTTGATGTTAGACCAGAAATGTGCTCAACACCGGTCAGTTTTAATGTTGCAGGTTGTACAAGACATTAAAGCGGCAGTTACAAGATCTTCTCAAAAATATTTTTGGTGATTAAGGCAAGGAAGAAAATTTCACTAGCTTCAGCCTATTCCCTTATGAGGAAAGTGCTGAATGTTATACATATTGATGACTATTTTTTCCATGAGCTTACTAATTCTGATTAAACTAAAAGGGTTCACTACTATCATTGTTCAAGAACTTCATTAGAGGGAATAATGGTTTTTTCAAGTGGTTTCATAGATGAAGCATGGTCTCACCTTTGTGGTATGTTAATAGTCAGAACTACTGGTCATGGGGTACTGAAAACCTGCATATTTTCTTTGAATCTCTGCAACATCCATAAAAAATCAGTATGGTATGGGGTTTCAAGACAACGAATAATAGAACCCTTGTTTTTATAAAAGTTGTGTCTACTGCCATCTACCAAGAAACTATCCAACTGTGACTGGTGGTTACAACTGGATGGCAAACAAGATACTTGCCATACAGCTTGCTCTGCTTTGGAGATACTACAGTATTTTTTTTGTGGAAGAATCATTTCTAAAGGATTGTGGTCACAAAGATCTCCTTATCTGGCTATCCCAAACTTCTTTTTGTGGAGTTGCTTAAAAGAAATTGTTTATAGGAGCAATCACACATCCTGCAGGAATCGAAGACTAACATTACCAATGCCATCCAGGAAATAGGTAAGGTACATCTAACAAGATTAGCTCGGAACATGGTCAAACATGTTGACAGGTTCATAGAAGTGGATGGGCATCATTTAACACCTGTAAATTATTATGTTTTAATTTTCACTTATTCATTTTTATTGCACATCTCGGTTTGCTAAATTCAATTTAACAATAAATTCAATAAATAAGTGAAGTTACTGTTCATAGATTACTGATTGTTAATTTATGCTTATATATATATATATATATTTTTTTTTTTTACTGGATGCTGCAAGCCTAGTGCATACAACATATTTAATGAATAATGAGAAGGGCTGGTTCACCTAATTGGGCACTATGGAATTTGACGGTCTTATCCAAAGGAGCAAGTCTCTATAACTTTTGCTTATCCTATCCACTAGATAAATTCTTGCTATCTTTATCCAAAAAGAAAGCAAATTATTGTAATAAAAATGTTGTTTTATCATCGTAATATAATTTTTAATATTGCTTTTATCATAATTCAGCTTCTTTAAAAAAAATTCCTATCCAATACAGAATTGTGTGTCATATTGAATTGAAATACCCAACTCATTCATAAAAATGTAGATGCCTGTCTGATAATTAAAAGTACACATGACAACTGGATACTGGATGGAAGCCTTATGATTTTTACATGTATTTTTCTCAACAAGGCATACTGTATGTTCATTCAATTGTTAGACACAATAATTTAATTGTCTGACACATTATAAAAAAAAATTCATGATTTTTTTTATTAACTTCTTATCCTTTTACTGTTACGTAGTAAAATTAATAAATAATTTTGAATATTTAATATCAAAATTTTTTTTATTTTACATATCTGCTAATTCTGATGTTTTCTTGTACCATTAAAAGTATCTCGCTTCTGAAATTTCTACTGCTTTTCAATTTTCATTATCTCAGTCACAGAAAACATTTGCTATTATTCACACTGTGGGATTTGTGCAATTTCTTATCCAAATACTGCTAATTTGTCCATTATGTTGTTATAATTATTATTTGAATATGATTATAAAATGTAATAAGATTTTGTGTAGGAATTATATCCCACTTTTTGGTGATATTTCTGTCATATCAGTATGCCAGCAATATTATTCATGACAATAATTATAATTCATCATGTATGTAAGATGTCTTTTTAATTTAAAAACAATCATTTGAAATATTGTGTAAGAATGAGACTTTTACATTTTCACTTTCATTAAGGATATTCTTTTTTATTTACAGACTATTTTCAAGTAGAGAAGAGTTTTTAGTATTACATTTTCCTATTTTACTAGTAAGTTAACAAAATATTAATTCCTGAATGTTGGTAAAGGCCTTTGAAATTAGTGGGAAATGTTCTTGGATTTGTATGCTGAAATAATGTGGTTTACAGTGATTTGGTAAAAGGAAAATTTTAAAAACAAAACAAAGAAAATGCATATTTTAGTGTTGTGTTTTTCATATAGTGTAAAGTGAAAAATATTGCCTTAACTCATATTATGAACAAAGAAACTAGTTTGACAACTTATTGTAACCTAGATTAATCTTAAATAAAAAATAACTTTTTAAATTAAATTTTTATCATAGTCGTTAATTGGGTTGGGGGGGAGGTTAAAGATTTTTTAACACATATTTTAAAAGTGACAAATCTATCATGCCTTTAACATAAAGGCTAATAAACATAAATTAAAGAAATGCAAATGGTAAGTACACGGGTTGTTGTTGCCAGTATTTATGATTTTTTGCCACTGCAGATATATGAATGGTTCTAAACAACTTCAGAGGTTATTCACATTTTGTTATTGAATAGCAAGCAGCAATAATTAGATGAGTAATTGATGTAATAAAGGATGACAGAATTAGTAAGAAGAGGTTCTGTCAATTGAATTGCATCAACCAGTTTAGTTAGTAAAGCTTCTTGTGGTTTGTTTGTAAAGCAAATTTAATTCTTTAACTTACACTTGTCGTCTGCTTATGAATTATTATGCGTTATGATTACGTATATAACTTGTCAGCTTCCTTCATTACCGCTTTCCTCCCCTTCTTTTATGAAACAGCATCCTTTACAACACTCTCATTTTGTGCTATTCTTATTTCTTCCCTTCTCCTTCATTATTTTATTGAGTTTATTTAAGCATTTATCTTTTAACAACAGCTGTCGGAATTTTTATTACTGAGATTGCATTAAACTTTGCACAGTTTCCTTTTCCGGGTTCATCATATGTATAAATTTGTTCAACATTTTTCTCTGTATTGTTAAAATATAGAATGTTTATAAATTTGAATAAAACTGTGATTAATTTACCTCTTGATAAATGTTTACTGCTATTTTGGTTTTTATGTTCTTGGGATTATTATATTTTTAATTTAATTTTTTTTCAACTTATATATGCTAGTAGTGTAATAATTTAATAGAAAGGAACTTCTTAGTATCATAAATTGTTGTAATACTTTACTTAGTGGTTCCTGAGTATTATAAAGCAGAATTATATTACTGGCTTCAGATTTGTCTTTTGATAGGTAACCACATACTGGAGATGATCCTAGAAATAGCTTTGCTTGGTTTTTCTTTCAACTTAAGTTTTTATCTAAATTTCTTATTGTATATTCTGCTTTAAATTACAGTTGTTCATGGATAGTTGAAGATATATAAAGTTAAACAAGGGTCCAAGGGTATAAAATGTGCAAGGCACATTTTATAGAAGAAACTGTTGGAATGACTTTCTAGTCAAAAAGTTATCTTAACACCTGTTTGGACCCTTAACTAGGTTAAGAATTATTGGACTAAATCATCTGCACTAAACAAAGGATCTCTGTGGAAGTAAATAAATCCTGGAGAACCGAACCCTTAACAGAACATTTTCAGCTTCTTTTAAGAACTTAATAAAGATCTTTCTAAAACTGAAATTTTAACTTTAAAGTACTATGCAGATACTCTTCAGAAAGTTCCTAATAGGATTTATTATGTTGCAGTGGTCATTTAAATATGAGAATTTTTTGAGAAGGCACACTTTTTTTATTTAAAAAACCCATTCAGTCCAAGACCAACTGATTTAGAAATCAATACACTGAACTCTGTTTTAACTGGCTATCCAGTAGTATAATAAAAATATTTTGTAATAAATGCAGTAAGAGAAGTTAGACATCATTTGTAAAAGCACCATGGGCAGTGTGTCATTCAGATTTAGGCCTGATTTGCAAAGTTTAAATAGTGAATAATTAGGTAATTGGTCTAACCTGATTAGAGGTAATCTCTGTGAACTAATTATTCCCTAACCTTTTCTACTTCTTTTATTATTATCCATTACATTTGATGGATAACTAACATATTTAGGTGTAAAATTCTATCTATCTTCGTCATATTCTAATTGTTCATTGTAATTACATTTTATTATTAGGGATATGAATTTCCATTGGTCTGCTAAATAAAATTTGTGTCATTATACCCAAAATCTCTGTATTGTAAATTTCTCTTATTTACTAATTGGTAATCAATTTGAAGGTGTGAGTATATAATATTGTGGTTTCTTCAATAGTGTGGTTAACTTAATAACTTGTAGTACTAAGTATCATGCCGGCCTCCGTGGCCGAGTGGTAGCGTCTTGGTCTTTTCATCCGGAGGTCCCGGGTTCGAATCCCGGTCAGGCTTGGCATTTTTCACCCACGCTACAACTCATTCATTTCATCCCTCTGAAGATATACTTAATTGTGGTTCCGGAGGTTAAACAAAAAAAAAA